>JAJPUD010029995.1:0-13477 GCA_023553655.1 Myrmecobius fasciatus
CCCTGCCCCCTGACTTTCTTTAGTCTGAGCTGAAATCTCATTCTTTGAGAGAAATCTTTGCCAATCCTCCTTAATGCTCTTGGTTTTTTTTCTGTTGATTATCTTTTGTTTATTTTAAGTATATTTTCTTTGTTCACTGTTGCATGTATATTGTCTCTTCTATTTAGATTGTAAACTGAGAACAAAGGCTGTCTTTTGCTTTTCTTTTGTATCTCCAGCACTTAGCACTATGCCTGCAGAGAAATACTTATTGATGCTGTGTGTGTATATATACTTTTGAAATTTGCTAAGCATTTTAGAGAGGATAATTGTGTTGCTAAATTATTATTAAATTAAAAGTTATGCTATAGTTGATCACTAAAAGGCAGTTGACTGCACTTTAAAAGACAGATTGATCCTTTTTTGTATTGGTTTACTCTTCATGTTACAGATTTTTATCTTCTGAGTTCCAAATTCTGTCCTTTATATACAATTTTTAGTGCATTTTAGATAGATTTCTAGTTAATCAATATGCAAAACTTGTTTTGAGACTTCAAGTCAATGTTTCCTCATTTCTTCACCTTCTGATTTTATTGGACATTATAAATTATCTGATTAAAAAATATTAAACTTGACTTAATTTATAAAGGCAAAAACTTGCATTAGTACTGTTGTGTGTGTGCAGCTGCAATATTCTTTTTTAAAAAATGATTTTTATTTGTATTTTTTTCCTCAGTAGTATCTTATTTTTTCAAATATATGTTAAGGTAGTTTTTTGTTCATTTGTTTTTGGTTTTTTTCTGAGGTAGTTGGGGTTAAGTGACTTGCCCAGGCTCACACAGTTAAGTAGAAGAGTCAAGATCACATTTGAACTCAAGTCCTGACTCCAGAGCTAATGCTCTATCTACTGTTCCACATAGCTGCCCTCAATTGTAACATTGATAACAAAGAGCTACTTTTTCTTAATATTTTCTGCTCTTAAACCTGTTGGAAGGAAAATCTATCTGATGCAGTGGATTGAATTTTGGGCTTATCTCTGATCTTTCACTTATCTTTTCTGTGTCTTAGTTTTGTTGTCTATAAACAATGAGAAATAAAAAGTAGAGTTCCTATTTCTACCTATGTAAAGTGTTTTGTAAAACTTCATGTTATCCAAATGTCAGCTATTGTTCCAGTCATTTTTTAATTAAAATGTTTAAACTTAGACCTTTGCCAGTTATCTGTGAACAGGGCTATGCCAAACAACTCTTAAAGCACTTAAACAATTCTGTTTCTTTTTGAACATAAAAAGCTTTATAATCCAGAATTTCCTTTAATTTTAGTAGTGAGATGATACCCATTCTCCAGCTAAATGGTATGTACATTTAGTGCTACCGAAGTTAAATCTAGTCTAAAAGACTAAGGCAAAAGTGTACTAATGGGGACCAGGACTTTTGTTCAATAAAATTAGGCCAGAATAACACCATTTTAGTTTAATGTGCTAATTTCTAGTCTTTGTGAGCTAATCTTTTAGTTATTACTAGAAAAAAAAAAGGGCTAAAAGCCTTTGTCTGAAATTTTTGCACTTGTAATTTGAAAAGGTCTCACTGTTAGCTAAATGAGATTAATAAAATAGATGATCTATTGCAGAGTAGTCAAACACTACATTCCTAAGCCAGATAAACATAATTGGAAAATATTTAACAAAATAAATAAGAAGGCAATAAAACAGATAATATTACATTTTATAACAAAGTAAGTATGTGGCTTTAGGGCTCCTTAGGGCCTTCCCAGCCCCTGTTTGAATTCAAGTTTAACCTCAAACTAGTTGTATGGTTCTGGGCAAGTGACTTAATTTTCCTTGGTTTCATATTTCTCATCGATAAAATGGGAGGTTTGGATTACATGGTCTCTTTTCAACTCTAAATCTTAAGCTTCTGAAAAAGAATTTTGAATATTAA
Source organism: Myrmecobius fasciatus (assembly GCA_023553655.1). Taxonomy (NCBI): domain Eukaryota; kingdom Metazoa; phylum Chordata; class Mammalia; order Dasyuromorphia; family Myrmecobiidae; genus Myrmecobius; species Myrmecobius fasciatus. Next base: position 1,920 of record JAJPUD010029995.1, read on the forward strand.
ATTTGAATAGAAAGCTATTATAGATTAGAATTGCAAGGCTCCATAGGCCTATTTTCTCATTTTTCCTTAATCTTATAATAGATGTAGGATGGGAGGTCAGCCATTTACTCTCTCATCTCCTTAATTCCCTCATTTGTAAAAATTGTATAAAACTATTTGCCATTTATGCCAAATGATTGTAGTGAAGATTGAATGAGGTCAAGAGTATACAGTTATGTTATTGATACATTTTGATCATACCTATTTAGTTGGGGAGGATGCTGTCTTGGTGTCTTGAGAGACTAGGAATAGTCTGTCAATATGTATAAATTAGGTCCTAAACTCTTTTTGAGAGTCTTTGTTGAACTATTTTTACTTTTTAAGGCTTTTGGACTAGCTGGAATACCCCCAAGAGCAATGTTGAGGGGTAAGAGGAGTCCCGTGGTTTAGACAATAATGTCTTTGACTCTGGATTCCCTAATGCTCCTTGTTTTATATGAAGTTGGAGGGAGAAGTCTTTCTCCATAGCTCAGGTGGAAAAGCTTGATGTAACAGTAGAAAACTGATAGCAGGGGGAAATAATAATTATCTGTGTTGTGCTTTAAAGGTTGCAAGACACTTTACATACAGTATCTCATTTGAGCTTCACAGTATCTAGTAGCTTGTTCAGAGATAATAATCCTGATTTTCCAGATGAGGATACTAAACGAAGGGAATAATTTTCCTTGTACAATATATCTAGTGAGTATCAGAGAGCCACAGGATTTTCAGGTATAAAAAGCTTGCAAACTTATTCCCTCTAATTTAAAGTTTTTTCACATGGCAATAACAGATTTTAGCATTTAGTGGCCTTAGAACTCAGCTAAGTACCATTCTCTTTGTAGTTACAGATGCTGGGACCTGTAAACTGAGACACTACACCCTGGGAGCTTGCATACTGAAGCTGTTAAATAGTGTAGCATCACTCCTGTAGAACTGGCTTGGGCAGCTAAACTAGTCAAGTGTAGGCCCCCAGGGACTCCATGGGAGTAGGAATAACAGTCAAGAGAAAAGGGAGGACTTTAGGGCAGACTCTCCTACAGTCTCTTGTTCACTTCTTAGAATCATAGAGTGGGGCTTCTTAACTTTGATGTATATGGTAGACGCCTTGGGGAAGTCAGTGGGGAAGGATCTTCCAAAGGATCATGTTTTTAAATGTTTAAAATACATAGGATCATAAAGGAAACCTGTAATATTTTCCCCTGTCTGAATTCACTGACCCTCTGAAATTGATGCATGGATCCCTTGGGGTGGAGTGAGGTACAAAAACTCCTTTGCAAACCTTAAAAAGTTATATAAATATGTACTTATCATCATCAATGATTTGCAATCAAACAATGCCATCAATTGGATCTAAGACTGGAAAAGGAAATAGGATACAAGAAGAGCAAGTGATAAAAGATGAACTGCCCACATGCATCATTTGTGCTACTCAATGCTGAGAGACATGAAGGAAGATGCCCAGCATGGAGACTAGACTCTCTAGGAAGGGAGTGCACAAACAATGAGGGGAGAGTGGAATATTGGGTTTAGAGCAAGGAAGACCTGGGTTCAAACTCTGCCTTGCTTTACTTAATTGTGTGGGTTTGCAAGTCACTTAATCCTCCAGGTGCCTCCAGTATCTGCCTAGGACTTCCTGAAATAATAGAATTTTGGTGGAGGGAGTTCCTTATGTTGATAGTGTTTATACATGAAAAAAGAGATAGCATGTAAGGCATGAATGGATTGGGACGTGCCCCATGCAATGGAGAGCTTCTTTGAAGGCATCCTGGCTCCCTCCATATGCAAATGTTAAATCATGTACAATATCTATCACATATAAGAGTTTATAGGAAATGAATTAATATTTACTGAAATGATCTCTCTTTGTTTAAATGGATCTCTGGTAATATATAGAGTCCACTCTTCATAGATGACAGAATCATTTAAAAGATCTCTTGATTTTGAAATCTGTAATGGCAGGACTTGCAACATAACCTCCTTAGAATTCTTCTAATAATAGAGACAAAGAAGTTAATTACTTATACATGCTTCTTTGTAATTAGAAGAAGGTGACAAATGTAAAAGAATAAATGATTTATTTTTGGATTAAAACAACAACAAACAATTTCTAAAAGTATTTTGTTTGGATGCTGGTGATAAAATAAAGGAAAATGGTCCTTCAAAAAGTTTATAATCTAAGAGAGGAAAACAGCATGTATTGTTGAGGGATGGGTAGGGAAGGAAGAATATTTTGATTTAGGAAATCAGGATTAGTGAGTAGGGCCATAGGGCATTTGATTGAAAATATACTTTATAGAAATGATAGTATTGAGATAGCATGAGATGAGGGGAGGCAGAACAACCTGCTGGGGAAACTAGGGAAAACTAAAAATGGAGAATTCTGGCCAGTCAAGAGTTCAGGATGGCAGGGTAGGATCTAGAGTTCTCAATCTGGAGCTGAGGCACATGCATTTTGTGAAAAATGGATTCTCCTTTGTACATTGCACTTCTAATTTCATTTTGACTCCTGTGGCAGTCTACAGTTGGGCAGGGACTCCCTCCAGTGGCTTTTGGCTTCCTGGTGGAAAAAAAATTTCTCTACCTCTGCCTTCAAATACTTGGAGAAATGGACATTTTTATGAGTTCTATGCCTCCATTATAGAAGTGCTTTGGAAGTTTAGTACTTAAAAAAAAGTTTTTTGTTAGCATAGACATGCAGTGGATGCTGAGTTTGATCCTTGATTTGTCAAAAATAAAGCTGTTCGCTGAATATGGATATTGGACAAAGGAATTTTCTCACATTTATATAATTTTATAATTGCCTTTATATTTTAATTAATGGAATTGAGAATGCAAAGCAGTATAATTCCAGAGGAATATTCGAATATTCTTGCTACACAATAATTTTCATATTAGTGTAATTTTTTTTTTTTTTTTTTTTTTACACATATAGCTATCCTTAGATTGCTATTGCTTTCCGGAAAGGGCTGAAGGATTTTAACTCTGGAAAGATGAATACGCTTTAAAGTGTCAGGATGTAACCATTTAATTTATAATTAGATCTTTAAAAAAAAAGATCAGAATTTTAAGTTGTTGTGGTACTGAAGTTTTAAAATATAACTTCAGTTTGGTACACTTAAAAAAGTTTTTTATAGTTCTCCAGGCTTGAAATGCATTTAACTATTCTTATATCTGTACAAATCCCTCAGATTTAAGCTTCTCAGGGGCCAGAAATGTTTGTTTATTCTTTTGTTTTTATACACCCAGCACATAGTTGCTTTAAAAAATTCTATTGTTTCAATAGAATAGGATATTGAAATTTTGAAGATATACAATTTCAACAAAATATACAAAATTCAATATATAAAGCTATATATTGAATATGAGTATTTATATACTATGTTTATAGTATATAATATATATTTTGTAGGTATATAACGTGAAATTTGTTTTTAAAAATTTTTTTGTGACTTTTAGAACTGAAACCCTCCAGTCTTTACATTTTACACAAAAAGATAAGGTATTCAAATTTCAAATGCACAAAAGCAGTGTTTGAAGTTGATGAGTATTCTGTTTCTTCTTTACTAGGTAAAAGGATGTGTGCAAGGTACAGCTGTAAGACCTTAAGACAGACGGACAGTCAGTGGCAAGAGCATCACAACGGATGGCATTTGACTGTGAAATTCCACTAAATGTTTGGATCCCAGAGAATTGAGAAAAGGAGCCCATCTGAAGAGAGGAAGTGACATATGTTCTCCTGCCACACCATTGATGGAGGACACATGGGTAGCGGAATGGCAGATCACCTTTCTTTTTAAATCTTTGGAGAATTCAATTTTAATTTTTTCTGGAGTCACTTTAGCACATTCTCTCCAGGCTTTTCTCATATTAGCGAGACGCAGTTGTTGAATGTTAAGATTGGCAAAAATGAGTGCTGAAGGATATCAATATAGAGCCTTGTATGAGTATAAAAAAGAACGGGAAGAAGATATTGACTTGCATGTGGGGGATGTATTAACTGTGAATAAAGGGTCCTTAGTAGCCCTTGGATTCAGTGAAGGGGAAGAAGCAAAGCCTGATGAAATTGGTTGGCTAAGTGGCTATAATGAAACAACAGGGGAAAGAGGGGACTTTCCAGGAACTTATGTAGAATATATTGGAAGGAAAAGAATTTCACCTCCTACACCAAAACCTCGTCCACCCCGGCCCCTTCCTGTAGCTCCGGGCTCTTCAAAACTGGAAACAGATAATGAGCAACAAGGTCAGTATTGACATGTTCTTGCTGACTAACTCTCTGTTAAAGACAGCTATTAAATTTGCATTTGGTCATTAAACCTGGGACATTATGCGTCATTTCATTCCCATAGTATCTTCAACTAAAGGCCTTGTGTGAGAACTATGGTCATCATTATTACAAATCTAGGAATGGGGATGTTTTATGTTATGTTAGTAGAAATGCTACTTAGTACGTGGGTGTGTTTAAAATATTTTATATTTAAAATGCTTTCTATCCTGTCACAGTGGGTTGCAGTTCTTGGAACTCTCCAGAGGAAACATTAAATGCTTTCTCAGTCATCAAGCTTTTATTAACTGCTTATTATGTGCTAGGCAATGTGCTAAGTACAGAGGATACAAAGAATAGTGAAACAACAATATTTCTGCCCTCAAGGAACTCATTTTCTAGTGGGAAACAACATGCAAAAAATGAACATAATATAAAATGTGAATTGAAATCTCAGAGAGAAAGCAATTCTTACTGTAAAACTTATGATATTTGGCTAAACAGGAATCTTAGAGGTGGCAGCCTTTTTAAAGTTAGCCATATTTATCATTAGAGTATTTGTATGGGAAAATATAAAGAGTAATAAAATGACCACAGAATCCAGCACAGAAGAAACCATTGTTTTTCTAACCCTCTATCTACCTTTTGGTTTCCTGTCCAAGAATGCTGTGGCTGAAACACAATCCTGTAGTTAATATAAATGTAGAGGCTTTATTTTCCTTAAATGCAGTTTTTTTCCATGGTATTAATATATATATTCTAGTTGGGTGACGTGTGGAAAAAACTTTGCTTTAAAAAAATTTATGACCAAAGTCACTTGGACTCAGACTGTTTATCAGAGATTGATTGCTATTGGCTTTTTACTAAACCAAAGTAGAGTTATAGTTTCTGCCTTGCCAGCTTTGTGGTTTAAGGCTTAGATTTTTTTATTGTTGCTTCACATAGGAAAGAGCCTCCCACTTGGACAAACATTGTAAAATTAATTTGTGCCATGCTAGGATATCTCAAGATAATTTTTGTGTGTTCTACTTTTTTTTCATCCTTTGATTAAAAAAAGGAAGTATGTTTGCCCAAGTTGCATAATGAGTTACACCGTGTGTGATGTCGCAATAACACTTATGGAAGAAGTTCTAATGTTGCTAATGTTGGGCTATACTTCCACTAATAATAATTTATTCTGTCACTGACCAAATCAAGTGGATGAAAGTGGAAGTAAAGGAGGATAAAAACTACTTTTGAACCCAGTTATTTTAGTAATCTGGAGTGGTGGGATAGGAAAATTAAAAAAAAAAATGTAAGAGTCATAGAAATTTGCCAAATCTTTAATAAAATCTACTAAGGCATGCCAGAAGTTGCTTTTCTTCTTAAAAGAAGATGCTGCTTCCTTAAACAGTGTAAATTTATACAATTAAGTTTAAGTAATGCCCACTACTAATCACAGAGCTCATTTCTATTTGCATGTAAGTAAAAAAGTAATGACTTAGCAGTAAATATTAATCTCAGACTGCTATTAATTCCACTGCCTATCTAAAGATATTTATCTGTTTATATGAATCTACTGTGCAAGCTGCTATTTATTTGAATTCAGATTTAAAAAAAATTGAGTAGAATAGTTTTTCCCAATTATTTTTTTTCTTTATTAAAGCTTTTTATTTGCAAAACATATGTATGGGTAATTCTTCAACATTGACCCTTAAAAGGGTTTCCGTTACAAATTTTTCCCCCCTAATCCCCACTCCTTCCCTAGATGTCAGGAAGTCCACTACAGGTTAATTATGTTAAAATACTTGTTAAATCAAATATATGTATACATATTTCCACATTTATCTTGTTGTGAAAGAAAAATTGTTATCTACAAGAAAAAAAAATATGAGAAAGGAAACCCAATGTAAAGCAAACATCAATAGAGAGCATGAAAATGTTATGTTGTCCACATTTCATATTCATTGTCCACATTTCATATCCCTCTCTCTGGGTGTATATGGCTTTCTTTACTGAACAAGTGGAACTGGTTTGAAACATTTCATTGTTGAAGAGAGCCATGTCCATCAGAATTGATCATCGTATAGTCTTGTTGTTGCCGTGTATAATGATCTCCTGGTTCTGCTCATTTAGTTTAGCATCAGTTCATGCAAGTCTCTCCAGTTCTCTCTGAAATCATCCAAGCAGAATAGTTTTTAATAGAAGTACTTGAAGTTGGAAAAGGAGCTAGTGTTCCATAATATATACAACCTTATTTTGAAAAGGAGGGATGGAGTGGGTTGGAGGGAGCTATTCATGAAAAATCATATTTACATAGAAAGATTTGTCAAGAGTAATTCCAGTAAAGTCATTAAGAAAATTACTGTCAGCAGTAATTTTAATTGACAGCTCTGACTCCCAAGTATTAATATAGGGTTTTTTGTTTAATTATGCCCAACCCTTTTTAACCCCATTTGAGATTCTCTTGGCAAAAATATCGGAAGTGGTTTATTTTCTTTTCCAACTCTTTTTCCAGATGAGGAAACTGAGGCAAACAGTGAAGTGACTTGCCCAGGGTCACACAACTAGTCTAAAGCCAGATTTGAACTTATTAAAAAAAGGAGTTTTCTCACTTCTTTCTCACAGTCCTGGTGCTCTTTCTACTATGCCACATAGCTGCCCATAAATATAGTTAGGTTGACCTTAATGTAATAGAAGTCTTTCCTGATTGGTTAATAAATTTTATTTCTCATTTAAAAATTATCCTTTATTATTTCACTTTATAATTTATAGTACTAATTAAAATCACTAATTAAAAGTCACAGGAAATTGATTTTCTTTGTCTTAAAAAAGTCACCAAAGAAAGGTACAGATTGATAAGTGTAATAGTGTAAGAGAGAAAATAAATATTAAAAAAAAATGAGGAAGAAACACAAGTAAGTTTGGTAAGAAAGGGGGAAGAGGTGCAATGATAATTCAATAGTATTAGTGAAAAACCAGATTATTATGGAAAATAGGCCAACAGGAATGAATTTTATGCATGTTAGCAATTAATAATAAACTAGTTAGTTTCCTTTCTGCTAAACATATGTATTTTGCTTGAAAACATATCAAAGTGACGAACTGAAAGTTAGGGAGGATAAATAACCTCTTTTTCTTCATTGTAACATGTAATTATTATTTAGCGTTCATGTCTCTTCCCTCTCTCATTTGTGACCATATGTATTCAGTTTAATTCAGCCAATTAGCCACATTTACTATGGGCAAGGCACAGGAATGTAAGTAAAAACAAAGATAGTGCCTAAAGAGGCTTACATTCTAATGGAGGAAGACACTTTAAAAAGGAAGGGGGAGAGGAAGGTACCCAGTATGTGGGTGTTATGGAAACCTTGGGATTGAAGTGTGATGAGTGATGAAGAAAAAACTGCTCTGAGTACTTTGGATGTGTAAAGATATTGAGGGCAAAGACCAGGTATAGAACTCCTCATTATTGATCAGGGTATCTTACAAAATTCTGTCATAAATAGTAATGGATCATTATAATAAAAAAGATGAATCTATGATTTGGGCTGCATGTTAATTTTGTATGTGTTATATTCTGCAGAGCATTGTTACTATTTTTTTTAAGTGTTAACTTTTGGCTAGAATCCTTTTCAATATGAGAGATTAGACATTGTTGGAATATAAAAGTCTTTCTGAAAATGCATGTAGCTAAGGGAGTATTATGTCTCAAAGCAGGGATGGCCATTTTGAGTTCTGAGTTAACCTTCATAATTGGGTACACATTTAGCATGTGATGTGTGAAACTATATAAGACTACAATAGCTCATTTTGTTTCCTCGAATCCTTTTTTTTTTCATTCCCTAATATCATTCCCTTTCAGTAGTTACCATTGTTTTCCTTTTTTTGAGGATTTGCAGGCCTGAAACCCAGATCTGAGCTATTATATTAGCTCTTCCCTAATAAGTACTCAGGATATTATCTATCTCAAGTATTTACGTTGGTGAGAAATCTCACTGTACCACTTAAGCATAGTGAATGGAGTGTGTGTCATGGTAAAAATCTACTGACCTGAATAAAGATGGTCCTAGGCTAGTAATGACTAGGGAAGGGGTAAGGAAAGCACATCATTTTTTCTCTTTTCCTTCCTTTTTATAGGTGGTTGAGAACTTTACTTTTAACTTAAATCTTTCATCTCTTTTTTTCCCTTTTGAGATAAGAGAAACTTTAGTTGAGTTTATATCGAATACATAAATAAAAATTAGAAGTTGCCCTATTACCAATGACAGTATTTATGCTCTTATCAGTAACTGGTTGTAAAACTTTAAAACTAAACAAGAGGAACACTGTTTTTGTTATCTTTGAAAAAATGTTTTTGAACTAAAAAAAAATACTGAAGGTGACCATTTCTTCCCCCCCTCCTTTTCCTCCCTCCTTCCCTTCCTCCTTTCTTTTCTTTCCCTTCCTTCCCTCACAACTAGTAAGTGTTAAGTGTATGAGGCTTGATTTAAACTCAAGGTTTTCTTGACTATCTGCCCCCTAAACTGAGCATTTCCATGTACAAAACAGAAAAAGTATGTGCAGTTATTTCTTCCTTTTAAGTATAACATTAACCAATATTTAACTTTCAAAGCGATGTGTTTCCTTCTATCCTCTTGTGCATTTGGGGGGGGTTCAATGACCTTTTTCTTTTTTTCCTCTTTTGAACAACCCTATTACTAGCTTCTCCCCCACCAAAAAAATTGCCCCATTGTGGAGGAACTCCTTGTAAGACATATGTCAAATTCCCCGCATTGTCCATGTCCAAAATGTCTCATTCTGTATCTTGAATCTATCATTTCTCTGTCATTTCATGATGAGCAGCATACTTTTTCATATGTCTTCTGGGATTTATGATTGCTTATTGCTTTCTTCTTACTCTTTCTTAACTGCCCATGAAAATGTAGAGCTAAATTGGACTTCATCTTTGATTAGATGAATGACTCTCCTGAGTGGTTATCTGTTCAGTTACAAGTTATCCAGAGATGGAGACCTCATAACCTTTTTCCATTACTTCTCCCATGAGTCAGAAGTAGATCCTGTGACTTCTGACTACAATATCAGATAGGGAGAAGGGAACTTAGAAGACATCTATTTCAGCCCTGTCATTTTACAAATAGAAGATTGTGTTTTCTTTTTCCCCTGATAACAATGGTAGCAGAAAAGCTTCATTCATATAAACCATCTTCCTTATCACTTTCATTGTTATTCTATATATCTATCTATATTTCATAGCTTTTTGAAAACAATGTTGGGGATGGGGATAGTATTGTTTTCTATATATGCATCTATAATTTTTAGTTCTTTTGAAAATGATGTTGGGGATGGGGATAGTATTGTTTTCTATATATGCATCTATAATTTTTAGTTCTTTTGAAAATGATGTTGGGGATAGAATTTGACTGCAAGCTGAACATGAAGCCCCAGTGGGATGTGGCAGCCCATACAGCCAGGCTGCCTTAAGAAGGGTATTGTACCCTGAAGTCAGGAGGACCTGGGTTCAAATCTGGTCTCGGATACTTCCTAGCTGTGTGACCCTGGGCAAGTCACTTAACCCCAGTTGCCTCAGCAAAAAGGCAAAAAAAGGTAAAAGTTCTCTTCTCTGTCCTGGTCAGGCCATGTATTCACTGTATTTGCTGACTACTGCATTCAGTTCTGGGTTTCCTTGTGAGGAAGGAAATAATCAAATTGGAGAGTGTCCAGAAGAGAATCACCAGAGTAGTGAGTGGAGTACAACACGTTGAAAGGATTTGTTGAAGGATTTGGGGGGGATAGTACCTTAGAGACCAAAAGGCTGTCATGTGGAAGAGAGATTAGCTTTGTTCTGCTTGGCTCCAGAGGGTAGAACTAAAAATAATAGTAATAGATAGACATTGCAAAGGAGGAAATTTAAGCCCCAGGAAAGAAAAGGTCTACCTCTAAAGTCCTTCGGTTTCCTTGAGGGGAGTGGATTTCTCCTTTTTGGTCATTAAGCACAGTATGGCTGGCAACTTGGATATTGTAGAAGGAATTATGGGTCAGATTATGGTTGGGCTGTGTGACCTCTGAGCTTCATGCTGCCTCTCATATTCTGCCTATCTTTATATCCAGCATTTCATTCTATGGCTTTTTTAGTGCTTTGGACAGAATCCAACCAAACCTTGGGCCAACCAGAGTCCTGCCTGTTTTAATTTAAGGCCATTTTTTCATTTCAGGTTTCCCCAAAAAGGTATGAAATAAATGAATATTCTTCTCTATGGTTTTATATTTACTCGAATGCTTTTGTCAGATCATCTCTTAGCTAATAAACTATCCTTGTTTTGACACCTTATCTCCTTTTTTATTAAGTTTCCTTTTAGGATTTACAAGAACCTTCAGTCATCACAGCATGATTTTAGAGGCGGCAGGGAGTAGTAAGTAAATAAAACACTGGACTTGGAATCAGGAAGACTTGAATTTGAATTCCATCTCAAATACTAGTTCTGTGACTCTAGTCAGGGGGATAAATACATGTACATACATACACATGTTGTATCTGCATGTATGCATATATATCCATATATATGTATGTGTATATAGATTTGTTTGTCAATTTCCTCATTTGGAAATGTCATTGGACTTTATATCTGTAAGGTTTTTTCTAGGCTTACATCTCTGATACTGTTGATTCCACCTTTTAAAAAACATTCTGAAAAAAAAAAAATTGTTGCCAAGTTTGGATAAATAGTTTCTAAATAAATGCAGATCACTTCTGCTCATTAATGCCTCTAATGATTATAGTGCTAAGGAGAAAAAATTTGAAGCAAGATTCTGCAAAGTCTACAAAATAGCAGTTTTGTTTGTGTTTATTTTCACCGCATTGGGTTTTGATAGTTATTTTAAACAAACATATTTTGTCAATTAAAATAGCTTATGAGTCTCTATCTCTTGACTATTTTCCTTCACTTTTATAGAGTTCTTTTTCTTTAGGCAGTTTAGACATTGAAAGGTCTTCGTTCTGGAAATTTTGTTTTGTTACACAATGGCATTCCATTCCCTTAACATATACACAAATCTACATTCTATAGATAATGGGTCTACATTTCCTCTTCTACAGGAGGAAATGAGTTGATGGGGGGAGGTTGAGGAGAGATGAAAGTTTATTTTCCTGCTTGTGCAACTGAGCTTTCAGTGTTACCTTAAAGGGATATTGTGTTGACTATTTTTGGAAGTGCTTTGAGACATTGGTTTAAACTCATTATGGTAGACTCTGTGTGTGTGTGTGTGTGTGTGTGTGTGTGTGTGTGTGTGTGTGTGT
>JAJPUD010029996.1:0-13475 GCA_023553655.1 Myrmecobius fasciatus
CAGCTTTTGGGATAAATACTCTCTATTTGGCAAAAACTGCTGGGAAAATTGGAAACTAGTGTGGAAGAAATTAGGGCTTGACCCATACCTAACACCACATACCAAGATAAGATCTAAATGGGTTCATGATCTAGATATAAAGAGGGACTTTGTAAGCAAGTTAGAGGAACGTAATATAGTTTATCTCTCAGACCTGTGGAGGTGGAACAAATTTATGTCCAAAGAAGACTTGGAACTCCTAATTGAACACCAGATGGATAATTTTGACTCTATTAACTTAAAAAGTTTCTGTACAAACAAAACAAATGCAGACAAGATTAGGAGGGAAGCATCTAATTGGGAAACCATCTTTACATTCAATGGTTCTGATAAAAGCCTCATTTCTAAAATATATAGAGAATTGTCTCATATATATAAGAATTCAAGCCACTCTTCAATAGATAAATGGTCAAGGGATATGAACAGACAATTTTCAGATGATGAAATTAAAACCATCTCTAGTCATATGAAAAGTTGCTCCAAATCACTATTGATCAGAGAAATGCAAATTAAGACAACTCTGAGATACCACTACACACCTGTCAGATTGGCTAAAATGACAGGAAAAGATAACGTTGAATGTTGGAGGGGATGTGGGAGGGCTGGGACACTAATACATTGTTGGTGGAACTGTGAACGGATCCAACCATTCTGGAGAGCAATATGGAACTATGCTCAAAAAGTTGTCAAACTGTGCATACCCTTTGACCCAGCAGTGTTTCTACTGGGCCTATATCCCAAAGAGATCTTAGAGGAGGGAAAGGGACCCACATGTGCAAGAATGTTTGTGGCAGCCCTTTTTGTAGTGGCTAGAAACTGGAAACTGAAGGGATGCCCATCAATTGGAGAGTGGCTGAATAAATTATGGTATATGAATGTTATGGAATATTATTGTTCTGTAAGAAACGACCAGCAGGACGATTTCAGAGAGGCCTGGAGAGACTTGCATGAACTGATGCTGAGTGAAACGAGCAGAACCAGGAGATCATCATGCACAGCAACAACAGTATTACATGATGATCAATTCTGATGGATGTGGCTCTCTACAATAAAGAATTGTCTCAAACCAGTTCCAGTTATTCACTGAAGAAAACCATATACACCCAGAAAGAGGGACATGAAATATGGGCCACAACGTAACATTTTCATGATCTCTATTGACATTTGCTTGCATTGTGTTGCCTTTCTCTGATTCTTTTTTTTTTCTTGTAGATAGGATTTTTCTTGCATAACTTCTCAAGCATTTCAACATTATTAACATGTAGTGGACTTCCTGCCATCTGGGGGAGGGGAGGGGACTGGGGGTAAAATTTGTATTGGAAAGCTTTGTAAAGATCAAGGTTGGGGAACTACCCATACATATGTTATACAAATAAAAAAATAAAATAAATAAATAAATAAATAAATAAAAAATAAAAAAAATAGTACACATGTATTATCAATAATACATAGTTTGCTTTATTAAATTTAATGACTCTCATTGTTGTTGCTGTTCATTCTTCTTTTTCAGTAATGATCCATTATATCACAAGGTGATGTCTTGATTTAAGTGAGTCAGAGCTGAACAAAGTTGTCAGCCTCTCTTTTCCAGATGCACCAAAATTCTATGGCAAACAAAAGCCAAGAAGACTGGTAATAATCCAGGATGCAGTGGACGAAAGCATCTTTGATGTCTGACCAAACTCTTAGTGCTCCACAGTTTTAGATACCTTCATGGCCACTGGAACAAATTGCTCTCATGTATCCATCTGTTTTGGAAAGTCTTCATATACCTGGGGTAGACATCTCCCTAACTGATGAGAGGTTTGGGCCCTTCAACTTGGATTATCCCATCTGCTGAGATGGTTTTACCTTTGTGTGGCCACTGTATATGTATGCTACAGCTTTCTGACGTCACAGTTAAGAGTTGGGTGGCAGGTGGACACCAAAGGCAGATGAACTTCCCATAAAGGGCTCAGCAGCCCTTTCCCCACAGGGGCTAGTCCTCCTTGAATACCTAGAGTGCCTTTTTTCTCAGTTTTTTATAATAATTTATGTAGTTTAGTAAGATATCAACTATTGCTCTTTGATTATTTGACAGAATTCACCGGAAAAATTGGACTTTTCTGTTTATCTTTTATAACTTATTTAATTTCACTTTATGAATTTGGTTTAAGATTTCCATTTTTATGTTCTATTAATGTGTATGTTTTTATGCTTTTGTTCAATCCATCATTTTGATTTATCCATTTTCTCTAAATTCTCAGTTTTGCTAATGTTTAATTATAAATAGGAAGTTTAGGAATTATTTTTATTTCTTTTCTCTAGTTAAAACAACTTCCAACTCATTCATTTTTTAGTTTGATATTTGACTTCCCTCTTTCCCCTTTAGCTTTCTATCTCTTTTCTCCTCTACTCTCCTCTCTCCTTTTTTCTGGTCTCCTCTCTTCTTTCCTCTTAAAATTATTTAAGACTCTAATTAAGGAATCATTGGAAAACACTGAACCTGGAGCTTGAAAACAGGAGAGAAAAAGCCCACATGATCATAGCAGCTTATACATAATGAAGCTGTTTTGAATACAGTATCTCCTATCATCTCAACAGCCCCATGAGTGGGAGGTAGGAGAAATAGCTCAGGCTCTCAGGTTCAAGTCTTGCCTCTGACACACTTTGATGGAATGACTCTAAATAGTTCATTGACTATCTCAGTGCTCTAAGCCACTCTGTTAAGAGTATAAATTGGGGGAAAGATGACTTATATTGATAGAGGGAATTCTTTCACCTGGGAATTCTCTGTACTGAGAATATCATAGGTCTAGTCTCCATTCCCTATTTGACAAACAAGGAAAATGATCCAAAAAAGTTAAGTGATTTGGAGAGTTACATAACTAAAAAATTTCAGAACTGATGTAGCCAAGGTTAGAATGACTGCTAGGAAAAGAATTCAGACCTTTTGGTCCCTAATTAATAATAATAGATTATTTTTATATAGTACTTTGTGCCAGTCACTATTCTAAGTGCTTTACAATTATTGTCTCATTTGCTCCTCATAATACCGAGATATAGGTACTATTATTATCCCCATTTACAGATGAGGAAATTGAAGCAAATTAAGGTATTTTTGAAGGTTGGATTTGAATTTAGATCTTCCTGACTCCAGATCCAATGCTCTATCCACTATACCAGGTAGCTACTGCTAATTCCACATTCTTTTCACTTCAACATCCAGCACTTACCCCCTTTCTTCTCTTTCTATGGCCACTAGAAAAGAAGTGTTTTTAGATATGTCCCTATATAGAATAGTACTAAAATCTATAATAAACAGGCCCCATATGTGATTTCAAGTGGACATCATGAAATCATGTCCCCAAAGATTGTGGTTACTTATTTCATTTTCAGTGTAATTTCATTATCAAAGTATTCTCTGGAAATGATTTCTGGAGTAAATGGAAGAGGAAGATGAAAGTTCAGTGGGAGGCCCATTATATTTTTTAAAATGTAAAACTGAATGATATTTTAAAAAATTGACATGTGGTAGTGAAGGGTGGAGGCGAGTAGAGACTGTATGAAGGATTTTTATTTTCACCTACTATGATATGGGTCACTGATAGGGCATTTTTTAAGAGCCAGTGCTCATAAAAGTGGCCTTGGTTTCTCCCAAGAACAAACTGCCACCTCTCTGAGTTTCTACTATTGATTTATCAATGAAAATAGTGTTCCTCTGAGCACTGAGCATCTTCACCAAATGCTGGCCACTGGGAGTCATCCCCTTACCCCTCCCCATTTCATTCTTTCTCTGATCATGGAGCAGCACCTGTGGAGAAGCACATGGAGTCCAGAATAAGAAAAGGAAGCCAGAGGGACTGGAAGCCAATGGGTCTCTGGTACTTTTGGCATGAGGAAAGAGAAGAGTTATTCTTGTAATCCTGCCTTACAGAGTGTTCAGTCCTGCCAGCTCTTGATCTGAGGGACCTGTCAAACACATAAAGCCCTGGCATCTTACATTGCAGGATTTTTTTCCTCATTACCATGGGTTAAAAGATTGCTTTTCTCCCCTCAATAGCTTCTGTTCTTTTCTTTCCTCTCCTCTTTTCTTCAAGGTATATACAGAAGGAGCAGAGCTGGGAGTTTTATTCAGCCATCTCCCACTCTCTTTCACTCTATTTGTGTAGTTTATTGTCATTTGAGGCAGTCGGTGTGTGTAATAAGAAGCACATTGGTTTTAGATTAAGGGCACATAAGTGAGTTCTGGTTCTAGCAATCAGTCATTGCTTAGTCCTGAGTGGGTCATGGTTCTTGGCTGTCTCAATTTCCTCATTTGTAACATAGGTTTAAAAAAAAATAGGCCACTTAATTCACAGGGTTGTTGTGAAAGAGATAATTTGTAAACCTTAAAACACTACAGAAATGTGAGCTATTATTATGTCAAGAACGCAAAACAAGTGGGTGGCTATTTTATCAGAGATTCAAAAGAATGACTGCATGAGAAAATACATCAAGTACAAATTAGAAACTTGATTTAAGAGGAAATAAATGGTTTGCACAAAGCCAGTCAGTAAATAAGTAACCAGTTCAGGATTTTCCTTCTTTCTCCTCCTGCTTTCCTTCCTTCAAACTCCTCAGTTCATCTATTTCCTCAGCCTCTGCCAGAAAGGGATTTAGAATTAGCATTTAACTGCTGAGAACACCACCACTACAAAGAAACTTGGTTTTGCAGAGCTACAGTGCTTGATATAGTGGCAGGAACATGGGATTTGGTGCCAAAAGGTCAAGATTTAAATCCTGACTTTGTTAAAAGTTAGTCCTTTATGACCCTGGACATGTCATTCTCCCTTTCAGTGCCTTGGTCTTCTCATTTGGATTAGACCAGATGACCAGTAAAGTCTGTTTCAATTCTAGGTCTCATAAACCTATAGATCTGACATCCCCCAGTCTGACCAGGGAGGTAAAGCTTACAGTTTAAGGCATCCGTTTTCATTGTAGAGTTAGGAGAGATATTCTTACAAGGTTATGGAAGTCCATGCTGAAATCTATCTCTGTTTGTGGTCTTTGGACTTGCAAGGGGCTAATCTTTTTAATGACTATTTTCCATTTTTTAAAATGACTAATTCCATTCCATATATATGTATATATGTAGTCATTTTAGTAGAATCATAAACATGAATTGTTAGAACTGGAGGGGTCTTAGAAGAACATCTTCATCCAATCACCCTTTAGAGGAAACTAAGTCCCAGGGAGATTTTAGTGACTTACCATATTTCATACTTCATATGAGGTTTGAAATACTCATGAAATACTCAATACCATAATTCAGCTAAAGGAATTTGCCCTGCAGTGGTACTTGGTCTTTGCAAGATCAAAGAATTAAAACTACAGTATAAGAAAATACTATCCACAGTATTGGAAAAATTCACTGAAATACTCAGATCTTTTCAATGAGTGATAATAAAAAGGAGGAACTTGTTTTTGTTTGTTTGTTTGTTTGTTTTTTGCTGAAGCAATTAGAGTTAAGTGACTTGTCCAGGATCACACAGCTAGGAAGTATTAAGTGTCTGAGACCACATTTGAACTCAGGTTCTCCTGAATTCAGGACTGGTGCTCTATCCACTGTGCTATCTAGCTGCCCCCATATGTTTTATTTTTAATGGACAGAAGAAAATGATTAAAGGGAAATAAAACCTGAGGATACAGAGACTAAGACAGTACCTAACTACATTTGTTGAATCAGGAGGACATGATGATTGAGTCTCTGTTAGGGACTTTTGAAAAAGAATGGAGAATAGGAGAGATGTTACAGCACTGAAAAAGCAAAAAAGGAAGCGGGAAGAACCTGAAAAATATAAGATAGTGAGTCTGACTTTAATTCCTGACCAAATTCTAGAAGCTACTATTAAAGAGATGGTCAGGGAACAAAAGAAAACTGATTGCTAAAAGTCATGGTTCTGCCAGAAAATGATATATCTAACTAACTTCCTTTTCTGAGAAACTTACTAGATTGGTAGATCAGAAGAATACTACTCACAAAGCTTACCAAGATTTGGGTAAAGTATTAAATTAAGTTCCTTGGACTACTCTTCAGGAAATGATGGAGAGATGGGTTAAAAGATAGTAGTGAGGTGAGTGGATTTAAAGCTGATTAACTAAGCAGACTCAAAGGGTAAGCAATTAATCATTGGAATAATTTTCGAAGGAGGTACCCAGTAAAGTGCCTAAGGGATGTGTGGCATTGATCTTGTGATTTTAACATTTTAAAAATGCTTCAATGTCCCTTTTTCTTTCTTTTATCTTAATACATTTTATATTTTTAAAAACATTTTTTATACATAACTCTAATAAAGATGTAGATAGCATGGTAGGCAAATTTGTAGATGACATTTCACTAGGAGGGATAGTTGACATGTTGAATGAAAGAATCAACGAACAAAGTGCTTTCCCTCTAACAACTCAATTTTATTTTCATTTCTAAATTCTCTTCTCGCCAACCCTTTGAGAAGGCAAGAAAAACAAAGCCCCTTATAAATATAGTCATGCAAAATAAATTCATATATTTATAATGTCCAAAAATAGGAAAAGAAAAGAGAAAAAAACTCACATAGAAATGAGGGCTACTGAACTATGGATAAGAATTCCTGTGGATTCTTACCTATTTTGTGGTATTTTTATTTATTTTGTTGAATAATATTTCCCAATTACATTTTAATCTGGGAATTTTGCTGCACTTGGGAATATGGCAGACAATGTCTTTGACACTTCTTCAGTATTGTACCTGTTTTCCCATATTCCCCCTGGCCTTTTTGCTTTTTTTCCTCAACAGTGTGATGGGTGTAAGGTGGTACTTCAAAGTTGTTTTAATTTTCAACTCTAATATTAGGGATTTAGAGAATTTTTTATAAGCTTATTAATAGCATTGATTTTTCTCTGAAAATTGCCTGTTTATATGCTTTATTTATTAGTTGAGAAATGGCTCTTATTCTTGTAAATTTGATTCAGTTCCCTATATATCTTATAAATGAGACTTTTGTCAGAGAAACTGATGTAAAAATTTCTACACCCTCCCCTCCTAGGTTACTGCTCCTTTTCTGACTTTAGCTTCATTTGTTTCATTTGTAAAGGCTTTTTATTTTGTGTAATTGAAATTTTACCTCCTGTGAATCTCTCTGTCTCTTGTTTGGTCATTGTTTGGTTACTGTTCCCTTATCCATAGATCTGATGAGCAATATTTTCCCTGCTCCACTAATTTATTTATGAGGACATTCTTTATGCCATTATCATATACTTATTTTAAGCATATTTTGGTATATTGTATGTTTGTCTAAGTTTCTGAAAGTCTGCTTTCCAGATTTTCCAATAGTTTTTAATCACTAGTGAATTTTTGAACCAATAGAAGGGATCCTTGGGCATATCAAATAGCACTAGATTTCTGGATTCAAATGCTTCAGCATGCTGCATGCCTAATCTCTTTCACTACTCTATTTTTCTTTTGCTTTATTCAATCCCAGATTTTTTTAAAAAACAATTATAGCTTTGTAGAATAGTTTGAAATCTAGTCCCTTCCTTCCCTCTCAGTTTCTGCTTCTCTTTTTCACTGATTCGCTGGATATTCTTGACCTTTTATTTTTTCAGATTAATCTTATTATTTTCTCAGTTTTATAAAGTAATTCTTTGGTAATCTAATTGGTATGGCACTGAATAAGTAAGTTAATTTAAGTAGCATTTCATTTTTATTATACTGGCTCAAGCTTACTCATGAACAATTAATATTTCTCCCATTATTTAGATCTATCTATATTTGTGTGAAGAGTGTTTTGTAATTGTGTTTATATAGTTCCTATTTGTGTGTTAGGAAGTAAACTTTGACTTACAGATTTCAGATTTGTGGAGACTGACAGGCATATTTGAAGAAGGGTTTTATAGCTTATCTTCATTATTAATTCTTGCCATTGGTTTCAGATAGATATTGCTCATCATTTTAAGGAAAGGCCCATTTATTCATATGCTTTCAAAGCAGGAATCAATATAGTATTTTGTCAAAACTTTTTAATGCATCTATTGAAATAATTACATCATGTTTCTGTTATTAATAATAACATATTATGCTTATAGTTTTCATAATATTGAGCCAGTCCTGCATATCTAGTATAAATCCAAACTGGCTATAATGAATGATCTTTATGATAAATTACTATATTCTTTTTGCTAATATTTTATTTAAATTTTTTGCATCAATATTCATTAGGAAAATTGGTTAATAGTTTTCTTTCTCTGTTTTGACTCTTCCCAGCTTAAGTATCAAGATCATATTTACGTCATAGAATGGATTTGTTAGGATTCCTTTACATTTTCCCCCAAACAGTTTATAGTATTGTAATTATTTGTTCTTTAAATGCTTGGTAGAATTCACTTGTGAAGTACATTTGGTCCTATTCAGTCTCCACCTTTCCAGCCCTGGAATTCATATAACTTGTTCAATTTATTTTTCTAAGAAAATATTATTTAAATATTCATCTATTTCAATCTAGATAATCAATTTTATTAATATTTAGTTAGATAAAATAGTTCCTAATAATTGCTTTTATTAGTTTATTTGTTGTGAATTCATCTTTTAAAATTTTTGATACTGGTACTTGGGTTTTCTTCTTTTCTTAAAAAAATCAAATTAGTAAGTAATATATCTATTTTTTAAACTTCCATATATGTTAATATCTCTTTTGACTTTTAAAATGTCTTTTTTAGTGTTCAATAAGGAGAGGGCTTAATTGTTGATTTTCTAGTTCTTTTAGTTGTGTGCCCAGTTTGTTGATCTGTTGTTTTTCTTTTTTTATTGATATAGGTATTTGAGATGTTGTCTCATTGTAACATTATCTTTAGTGAAATTATTGTTTGCTCCTATGATTTGTTCTTTGACACACTCATTCTTTAGGGTGAGATTATTTAGTTTACAATGAGTTTTTCATCTATACTTCAAAAGCTGAATATAATGTTTATTGCTTGGTGGTCAAAAAATTTATTTAATTTTGTTTTTCTACACTTGAGAGGTTTTTATGTTTTAAAATATGGTCAATTTTTTTGTAGATACCATACATAGCTGAGAATATATTTCTTTCTATTCCATTCAGCATTCTCCAGAAGCCTATACTATTTCACTTTTCTAAAAATTCTATTCATCCCCTTAACTTCTTTCTTATTCATTTTATAGTTAGCTATACCTAGATCTAAGGGGGGTAAATTAAAGTCCCCTATTATACTTTTACTGACTATATTTTCTCGTAGCTCATTTAACTTTTGCTTTAAGAATTTAGTTGCTATGCTATTTAATGCATATGTTTATTACTGATATTTCATTATCTGTGGTACATTTTAGCTAAATACTGCAAATGTAGTTCCCTGTTTTTCTCTTTTAATTAGTTGTACTTTTGCTTTTACTTTGTCTGACATGATTGCCACCCCAGAATTTTTAGTTCAATTGAAGCATAATAAATTCTGTTATTGTTCCTTATCTTAACTTTGTGTATTTCCTTTTGTTTCTGGTTTCTAATCTACTCTTATGTCTTCTTCTGTTTTATGGGTGAATTCATCCAATTAACTATTATGCTAACTGTATATTTTCCTATCCTTTTAACGGTCTGTTTTATATATCCTTTAGTGTATTTCATTTCTTATCCCTCTCCCCATTTCCCAGTGGATAAGATGAATTTTTAGACTTAACTGTGCATATGTATTCTTTACTCCTTTAATCATTTCAGATGAGAAAATATAAAGTTCTTAACAAGCTAGAACACTGTGTCAAATCTAAGGAAGTAAAATTTTACAAGGGTAAATATCAAGTTTTCCTCTTAGGTCAAAGAATCTACTCCACAAGTACAAGATAAAAGAAACACGGCTAAATTGCAGTTTGCTTAAAAAGTGATAATGAACCAAAAAGTCAATATAAGTCAACATTGTTATATGCATAGCAAATTGCTAATATAAGCTTACGCTTCTTTGAAAGAGATAGCTAGTTGGAGGAATGGAGAGAATTCTGGGCCTGGAATCAGGAAAACCTGAGTTCAAATATGACTTCAGACATTAGCTGTATAATATTGGCCAGGTCATTTAATGGAAAACCACTCCAGGATCTTTGTCAAGAAAACCCCAAATAGGGTCACAAAGAGTTTGATATGACTAAAATTGACTGAACAACAAAATCTAGAGAAGGTTTAACAAAGAAAATATGGTTGAAGCAATGAAGTCATCTAACATAAAGAAGAAATTTAGAGGTGATATAAGAGCTGTCTTCAAGGGTTGTCATGATATGAGGAAGAAAGATTAGACTTTTAACTATTAAAGCTGTTTATCTTCAAAATAGATGCGTAGCTAATTTTCAACATTCACCCTTGCAAAACATTGTGTTCCAAATTTTTCCATCCCTTCCCCCCATCCTCTCCCCTAGACAGAAATCCAATATATGTTAAATATATGCAATTTTTCTATACAAATTTCCACAATTATCATGTTGCACAAGAAAAATCAGATCAAAAAGGAAAAAAATGAGAAAGAAAACAAAATGCAAACAAACAACAATTAAAAAGTGAAAATACGGGGGCGGAGCCAAGATGGCGAACTGCAGACAGCATTCTCTGTAAGCTCTTGAGACCTTCCCTCAAACACAGACAAACTGAGCCTCTGAACTGGTTCTGGAGTGAGGGCTTCACCAAACACTTGGACTACAACGCACTTCTATCAAATATCTACTTTGAAAGAACTTCTGAGGTCAGTTTTAGACAGGCAGGGGATCGAGCAGCTCCCAGCGCTCAGACGCCAGGGCGCAGCCGAGGTGCAAGTCTGGGGCTGGGACGGACCAGAAGATTTTAGGCTGCCAGGAAGTCCCTGGGAGACCCTTGGGCCACTTTGCCCTGCTTGCGGGCTGGTGCTTTGGCAGATCTACCTTTGATAAAGGGTGGATTGAGAGCAGCTGAAAGTGTGGTCCTAGTGCGGATCTAGCCAGATCAGCCCCAGACCTGAAGTCAACTCGGCAAACCGCCCCAGGGCAAATTGAAATCCCGCCTGCTGCTGCTGCCACTGCTGCCGCTGCTGCTGCTGGGGCTACAGAATTCACTGTTGTTAACTGATACCTCAGCTAAACATAATGAGCAAGAAGAAGAGAGCTCTCACCATAGACAGCTTTTATGGAGAGAAATTAGAGCAGTCCCCAGATCCCTGAGATTCTGAAAACAATCCCAGATAAAGCCACAAAGGTGGACTTAAGCTGGTCTCCCTTTCAGAAGGCTTACCTGGAAGATTGCATAAAGAATCTCAAAAGAGAGCTAGAAGAAGATTGGGGAAATAAACTGAGAGCAGTGCAAGAAGGAAACATCGCCCTGCAACAGAGATGTGAAAAACTAGAAAATAAGTCTGGTGAATCGGAAAAAGACAAAAATTCACTGAAAAACAAAATTAGTGAATTGGAAAAAATCACCAACTCACTAGAAAATAAAATTAGTGAATTGGAAAAAATCACCAACTCACTAGAAAATAAAAATAGTAAATTGGAAAAAGATAAAAATTCACTGAAAAATAAAATTAGTGAATTGGAAAAAATTACCAACTCACTAGAAATTAAAAATAGTGAATTGGAAAAAGATAAAAATTCACTGAAAAATAAAATTAGTGAATTGGAAAAAGACAACAATTCACTGAAAAATAAAATTGGCAAAATGGAAAAAGAATGCAATGAACCAAAAAATTCAATTGGCCAGTTACAAAAGGACCTAAAAAAGATAACTGAAGGAAATAATACCTTAAAAATTAAAATTGAACAAATTGAAATGAATGACTCAATAAGACTTCAAGAATCAGTCAAACAAAAACAAAAAAATGAAAAAATAGAAGAAAATATGAAATATCTCCTAGGAAAAACAACTGACTTGGAAAACAGATCCAGGAGAGACAATCTAAGAATTATTGGACTCCCTGAAAATCACGATGAAAAAAAGAACCTGGATGCTATCTTCCAGGAAATCATGAAAGAGAATTGCCCTGATGTTTTAGAATCAGAAGGCAAAGTTGGTATTGAAAGAATCCACTGATCACCTCCTGAAAGAGACCCCCAAATTAAAACCCCAAGGAATATCGTGGCCAAATTTCAGGACTATTGCACCAAGGAAAAGATATTACAAGCTGCTAGAAAAAAACAGTTCAAATACCGAGGAACTGTCATTAGAATTACACAGGATCTGTCAGCTTCCACATTGAAGAATAGAAGGGCCTGGAATCAGATATTCCGAAAGGCAAAAGAACTTGGATTACAGCCAAGAATAAGCTATCCAGCTAGAATGAGCATCATCTTCCAGGGAAGAAGATGGTCATTTAATGATACAGGAGAATTTCACCTATTTCTAATGAAAAGACCAGATCTGAACAAAAAATTTGACCTCCAAACACACAACTCTAGAGAAGCGTAAAAAGGTAAAAAGGAAAGAACTCTTGAGATCTATATCTCTACTAGGGGTATCCTTAAAGAATGGGGGTATAATTTGATTTTACTTTGTTAAAATGAAAAAGAGAACTAGAGGGGAAAAGGATATCATACTGGGGAAAAGAGGGGGAAAAGTGGTAAAATAAGATCTAAAAAAAAAAGGAGGTAAAAACAAGGTAAAATCACTTGAAGAGGCAAAGAAAACCTAATATAATTGAGAGAAAGAGGGGAGGGAGATGAGCATTGTGTAAATCTTACTCTCATAAGGTTGGGCTCTAAAAGTGTATATCAGACATTTGATTTCACATAGAAACTTGTCTGTTGCTAGAGGGAAGGGGGAGGCAAAGGAGGAAAAGTCAGGGACAAACTAATAGAAGGGAAAATAGAAGAATCAGGGGAAAGAAGTAAAAACAGGGGGGAGGGGATCTAAAAGGTGGAGTATTGTTTGGCGGAGGGGGTCATCAAAAGCAAAGTACTGAGGAGGGGGGAAGGGAGAAAGGGGAAAGGAAAGGGGAAAACATAACTTGGGTAAATAAGATGGCAGGAAACAAAGAATTAGTTATTCTAACTGTGAATGTGAATGGGATGAACTCTCCCATAAAGCGGAAGCGGATATCAGACTGGATTAAAAACCAGAATCTCACAATATGTTGTCTACAAGAAACACATCTAAAACATAGTGACACATATAGGATGAAGGTAAATGGCTGGAGCAGAAAATATTATGCTTCAGGTGAACAAAAAAAAGCAGGGGTAGCAATCCTTATCTCAGATGAAGTAAAAGCCAAGATAGATCTAATCAAAAGAGATAAGGAAGGAAACTATATTTTATTAAAGGGTACCATAGATAATGTAGCAATATCTATACTAAATATATATGCACCAAGTGCAATAGCACACAAATTCCTAGGGGAGAAATTAAGAGAGATGCAAGAAGAAATAGACAGCCAAACGATACTAGTGGGGGATCTCAACCTGCTCTCTCAGAATTAGATAAATCAAA
>JAJPUD010029997.1:0-13475 GCA_023553655.1 Myrmecobius fasciatus
AAGATAACTGTATAGATATGTATACATGTATTGTATTTGTCACATAAAATATCATATTTAGCATGAATTAGATTACCTGTCATCTAGGGTTGGGGGTGGGGGAAATGAGGGGAAAAAAGCTTGGGAAAAAAAGATTTTGCAAAGGTTAATGTAGAAAAATCACTCATATGTTTTGTAAATAAATAGCTTTTAATAAAAAAAAATGCTTTTGTTGGTGGAGCTGTGAATGGATACAGCCATTCTGGAGAACAATTTGGAGCTATGCTCAAAAAGTTATCAATTAGTGCATACCCTTTGACCCAGCAGTGTTTCTACTGGGCCTATATCCCAAAGAGATTTTAAAGGAGGGAAAGGGCCCCACATGTGCAAAAATGTTTGTGGCAGCCCTTTTTGTAGTGGCAAGAAACTGGAAATTGAAAAGATGCCCATCAATTGGAGAATGGCTGAATAAATTATGGTATATGAATATTATGGAATATTATTGTTCTGTAAGAAATGACCAGGAAGATGATTTCAGAGAGGCCTGGAGAGACTTACATGAACTGATGCCGAGTGAAATGAGCAGAACCAGGAGATCATTATACACGGCAACAACAGTACTATATGACGATTAATTCTGATGGACATGGCTCTCTGCAACAATGAAATGTTTCAAACCACCTCCAATTGTTCACTGAAGAAAGCCATATACACCCAGAGAGAGGGATGTGAAATGTGCACCACAACATAACATTCTCATACTTCTTGATTGATGTTTGCTTACATTGTGTTTTCTTTATCTGATATATCGTTGGTGTAGACAAGATTTTTCTTGCACAACAATGACAAGTTTGGAAATATGTATACATATATTCGATTTACTAATATTTTAACATAATTAACATGTAGTGGATATCCTGCCATCTATGGGAGGGATGGGGAGTTGGGGGAAAAATTTGTAACAGAAAGGTATGTAAGGGTTATTGTTGAAGAATTACCCACACATATGTTATGCAAATAAAATTAAAAAAATGCTTAACCTTTTGTTCTTCAGAGGAATTTTTTTTAACTTTAGGAAGTAGTTTTTTGGCAGTTTGATTGGTATGACATTGACAAAGTAGATTAATTTACATAGAATTGTGACTTTTATTATGTTAGCTTATTCTACTTATGAATATTTGAACTTGCAGATATTTTTATGTACAAAATGGGCTATGGTGACAAAATTTTATGTCTGGCAGTTATGTACCTATATCCAACAAAAATAGAGGAAAAATGATGAAAGTTTCACTGAACTTTAAAAATGTATATTTTATATTATAAGCATTAAATGTATAACTTCTGACTATTTGTTCAACATGCCCTTGCAAAAGTGTTTGTACTAGAAACTTTTAGGTATCTATTTTTCTTTGGTTATACTAATACTTATGCAAAATTTAGATAACAGCAGTAGAGATGGCATGTTTTTCACATTTGTTGACAATAGAAGTTATAGAACAACAGAGACATCACTGCACCTGAAGTCAGAAGTCCTACATTTAAAACCAGTCTCAGATCCTTACTAACTACAATACCCTTGGCAAGCCATCAAGTCACTTTTATTTGATGAAATAAGGATAATAATAATACCTTCGTTGTGATGACAAAAATGAGATGATTTTGTAGCAGTGCAGCATATGATATATAATAGATGCCATATAAATGTTAGCTATTTTTGTTGTTTTGTTATTATGATTACTTATATGCTACGAAACTTGAAAAATTGGCTACTATTATACTTGATGACAATTATGTTTTAAAAATGAATGAAAGAAGAAAAATAATCAGTTTAAGAAAGCATTGTGCTAAGCAGCAGAGATATATATATATGAAATACATATATTAATATAATCATATATATATCATATATAAATAATGTATATTATATATTTTATATAATGCACAATGATATATAATAAATGCATATATTATGTAAATATGAATATATAAAAATAAACATAAAGTTAAAGATCCTCAAGGATCTTTTATTCTATTTTAATAACTGGGGATAATGAAAATAAAAGTAATATTAGGAACTCTTTAGGAAATCTATTTTAATTTGGAAAATTAAAAGAACTAAATCAATGAAGACATAAGAGAGGAGATTGATGCACCCTTCCTAGAAAAAAATAAAAGCTGACTTAATGAGGTTGCAGAACTTAAAGGGAGAGCCTACCTATATATAATTTCATGGTGGTTGATGAGAATTCAAACGAATAAAGTGAAAGATCTTTAAGAGGCTTAATGACTACACCATAATTAAGTATAAGCTAATGGCATAGATATAAACTCTTAGGCTTCAGTTAAAAGAAATTAACCATATAAATACAAATTTGGGAAAGTGTGACTAGACAGTTGATTTTCTAAATAAATTCTTGAGATTGGTGCGGTATTCTTAGACTCAATATGATTATATATAGTAGTAAAATGACAGTCAAAGAAAGCTAATAGAACTTAGGCAATATTTAATTTAGTTTGGAAGATCACAGTAAGTACAAGTTCCATTTCATGTTATCATAATTCGAGTGCATCTTGAGTTTTGTGATTATTTTATTTCCAAATAATATATTTCAACTATTACACTGCCCAACTTCAGAGTGTCTATAAAAGGACAATAATGAATCAATATGGAAAGAATAATGAATTTAAGGCTAGAGGACCATGGTTCAACTCCTATATGATCTATTTACTACCTGAGTGAAATTGAATGTTTTTTTTTAATCAGGCTATTTTTTAAATTTTTTAATCAATTAGTAAGGATTTATTTGGTATTGTTCTTTTTAAAAAAATAAATTTAAAATGGACAAGTGTGAAATAAAATATCATAAGTTTTTCTAAGGTCCCTTCTGGTAAAATACTTATTGAGTATATTGTCTTTTTTATTCTTTAAACATTTTTGCTTGTTTGTTTTACTTATTGGAAAATAATGAGTTCCAGTGCTTAAGAACTGTTGTATTATTCCTGTTATACCTGTTATATTATTGGAACCTGGCATGATTCTTTGTACTTAAAAGTTGTCTAATATATTATTAAAATTAACTGAACAGGGATGATAAAGAGCCTCAAGTTTATGTGACATAAAGATTGTCTAAAAAAGTGGGAATATTTAGACAAGAGAAGATTCGGAGCACTCAATGAATGGGACATGAAAGCTCTTTTCAATTATTTGAAGGATAACCATATAGATGAATCTTGACAAAGATGCATAAAATAGGAATAATGGTTAGAACAAGGAAAATACCTCTCTAATTTACTTGAGAGGTAAAAGGAACAGGTCTTAATAATCAGTTTAATTGTCTGCTTGTGAAATTTGTTGCTTTCCTGTCACTGGATATTTTTTACAACAAAATAAGTCTCTATTGCTCATAATGTAAAGGGGATTCTCATTGATGTATAAATTGAATTGAATGATTTGAGTTTTCTTTCCATGCTAAGATTCTATGATTTGGAGGGAGAGAGGGAAAAATGACATGTGGAGGCTATATAAATCTTCTTGGAAGTGACTTTGGAGTCATTTAATGAGAATTCAGTCCTAATATAAGATTCCTTCTGTACCTCTAACTGATAATTATCTGACTTCTGCTCAAAACCACCCTGAAAATGGATCTCACTCTTTTTTTCTTAGACAACCCTTGGCATTTTTAGACACTTCTCATTATTATAATGGTTATTTCCATCTCAAATCAGAATCTTTCTCGATATAACTCACTCATTAACCTTATTCTATTCTCTGAAGCAATGCAGATTTAGTCTCATGGCAAATCTAAATATTTGTTGACATCTATCAGGATACTTTTCAAACATATGACTTTCATTATGACCCTTCTCTGAACTCTCTCTAGTTTGCTAATAATTGTTTCTGAGGTTGATGCTACAAACTGAATTTAGTAATCCAGACCTAGTCCAGCAAGACTTTGCTATCTAAATTATATTATCATACCTACCTAAAAGCTTTCTTTTGATGAATCAAATGAGATCATTCCTCTAGAAGAGTAAGAAAAAAAGTGTAAAATATAACCAATGACTCACATTTACATTCAATTCAATCATTGCTCATTGTGATCATATCACAATTCATCAGATATTCATTTTTTTCATAGAAAATTGGAGGCCCAAAAGGAAGTACCTAAAAAGTACATTCTAACAAATAATAAATTAAAAATAAAATATATGTATATAGTACTATGTTTTTTGTTGAAAACTAACATACACATTTTGTGATCAGTATTTCAATTTGCTGAAACAATCAAAATATTGATTTATTAGACTAGCTTTTTGCTTCTTGGTCATAAGTTTCTGTTTTTGTTTTTGTTTTTTTTGTCTTATGAGATTTATTCAGTAAGTCCCCTGTTCCATCTGCCTTCAGTCACTCTTCTTTAATGATCTGTACGAACATCTTTTTATGTCACAGATAATACATTTAATACCCTCTCATCTTCTAGAAATCTCTTCATTTGACATATATTTTGAAAAATTATTCACATTGCTTTTTCTTTTGAGTTGCAATTCAGTCTAAGTTCTTGATCTTCCATTTTCATTCTGAGGTGTAAAATACTATGGAGAGAACATAGAGTTAATTTTTTTTTTCTGGACATATTTTTAACACGATAACTTTATAATATAGTTAAAAGGAATATCAAATTGTGCATAATAGTTTCACAGTTTTAAGTGCAATCAATTTTTTATTATGCCATGTTATGGAAATTCTTGTTTTATTCCATAAATTAAAAACAAAACATATATGTAAATTTATTTAGGAATACTCTTTCTTATTTTTTAAAAGATTTTTATTTATGGATAATTTTTAACATTCACCTTTGCAAAATCTTGAGTTCCAAAATTTTCCCTTCTTTTCCTCCCACCCCTCCTCCTAGACAGTAAGTAATCAAATATATGTTAAACATGTGCAATACTTCTTAACATATTTCCACAATTATCAACTCACTTTATTGTTGCTATTAGTTACAAATAAATGAAAGAGTGGAGAAAAATAAATTAATATAATGATAAACTATACTACTTGCCAATTTCAGCAAGCTGGCCATAACTACAAAAAAAATGGTACAAAGAACAAGCATCCATGAGCTGTACTTTCCTACTTTAATTTTATGGGTTATATCAGAAATTCTCTGACATTATTTTAGTGTTCTGGATTGTTTATTATTTAATTATACACAATGAGTAAAATAATATATTTATTGTATAAAATTATTCTACCCTAGAAGCTGATAGTAACATATTAATACATAGTCTTCCATAGTTACAAATTTATTTAAGATTAGTTAGAAGCAAGATAAAATGTACAAAATAAAATATTTGAAAATATATAATTTATTTGAATTAAACATTTGTTATTTGCCATTTTCTTAACATTGTCAGTTATTTACTTAAAAATGTACAGATCTCTATAATGGAATAAAAATCCTTCAGAATCTTCCTTTCTTCTCAATACTTCCCCTCCCTCCAAAATTTGTGCTGTATTCCATGCAGTCATATGTTATGATCAATATATTATTATATTGTGGCCTAAATATCTTTGTTTAATTGTAAGTTATAAAAGCCCTAATTACTTCATGTCTTTTGAAATATCCTCTATAGGGGCAGTTAATTGCAGAGTCGATAGAGCACCAGCCCTGAAGTCATAAAGACCTGAGTTCAAATCTGTTCTCAGACACTTAACATTTCCCTAGCTGTGTGACCCTGGGCAAGTCACTTAACCACAATTGCCTCAGCAAAAAGAAAAGAAAAAGAAAAAGAAAAGAAATATCTTCTATAGAATACATCATTTACAAGGACTTTTCTCCCATGTCCAAATAATTTTGTGAGGCGTCTTTCTTTACTTTATAGATTTTTTAATTTAATACCTCATTAATCAAACAAAAGCCTGTACATCATTGGAGATGTCCATAGAAAATATTACGACTTTTCAAAAGCATATGCTTTAATAAAAATGAAATAAAATGGAAATTGATATGGTTCATTAAAAGGTATTAAATGAATACCTACATGTCACTTCTCAACATATCATTTCACAATCTTAAATTTACTACTTATTGCCATAAAATAGCTTTAAATTTAGGGAGAAAAAAACAGAACTCAAATGCAATCAGATCTGTGAATTCTCTTTTTTGTTAAGTCTTAAATAAGTAAATGGTCTCCCTTAAAAACATATATTCAAAATGATTACAATGCAGAAGGCAATTTAGAAGTAAACTAATGAAATAAAAAAAAATTCAACTGACAGACAATTAGGAAGTTCATTAAAAATCACTACATTTATTATGACAAGGTTTTAGGAATTTGTACTAATTACAATAATTATTTTGAGAAATGACAAAAGTATCACAAATTAAAAAATTGATTTATTATGAATAACTGGGAAAATATTGAAGTCATAAGTATGTCAGGTTAGCTATTATTTCATTCACAAATGTGGTTTTAATTATTTACTTTAACTTGGCTATTCTGAGTGACAAATGATTTCTTTAATTAAAAATAGTAGTTTGTAGAACCTGGTTGCTTAAACAAATGATCATTGTATAATTAAAACATATACATACTTTACACCTCTGAGTCTAAGTAATTGAAATGAATTGGTACAGTAGAATCATTAATGTATATGTCTTCGAATTGATTTTCTTATCTCTGTCTTTTGTCATATTTGGTCATATTTTACATGATTCTCAACTTTTCTTTCTCATGAAAAAAAATAATTGGTCATCACATGCCACCATCTTTTACCTAATAAAATGCAGACTACTTTGTAGTAGTAAAGGTCCTCTACAAATTTGTGGTATGCCATCATTTTGGGATTCTCTCTTGGAATTTTGCTTCACATTCTTTACGTAACACTCAAACCGAACTATTTACCATTACATGGATAAAATTTATATATTTTTATATGTATCTTTTTTCATACTCTATTAAAGATGATTTAAATTTCACATATCTCTTGGTGTCTCAAGCTGTCATATACAAGCCAAACAAATGAACAGTTTGGAATCGAGGTAGACTAGAACTTTCCAATAATAATGCCCTTGAGATATATGATTTAAAATTTTCTTATTAATGAAGTAACTCTTTAAACAAAATTCATTTAAATAATTTCATAACTATTCTCATATAGATGTAAGATTACATAATATACAGAGAATTGACTTAAAGGAAATTATATGGTAGTTTGAGCACATTAATAATTGAAGATTGAAGACTTTTCCACATGTTATTAGTGACTTAGATACAATATGTTAATTGTGACTATGTCAGTAATATTTTGATTAATGTTCATAAATCTTCTGAAGAATATTTCCTCCTATGTCTATCTTCCCTCAATAGGATAGTGATAGATGACCAAAAGTCTATACTGTCAGACAATTTCAATTTGTTGGGTTGATTAGCCTAACTGGATTTTATTTTTACCAGAGAAATTTTATTTTGTTGGGAGGGGAACAAAATGGATATATAGCACTTTTTTTTTCAAATTTTCAATACAATTGATTAAAGCTTCTGCTTGTTATTCCTCTCAAAGCAGAACTAGGAATAATTCATGGAAAGTGGGGAATGGAGGAATGAAAATTTTGTTCAATATGAACGAAAAATTGCATAACAATGAGAGTTCTTTTAAAGAGGGTAGGATTACCTGATTACATTGTATATACCTTTTCAAGGTTGGAAAATCTGTTGATGTACAATATATCTGTTCAAGTACTAGTTCTACTAAATGGTGCTTCAAGTTCCTTTCATTTCTGAGGTTTTTCAATTTTACATTAAGCACTCAAACATTCAGTTGACCATAGTAATCATATTTAAATTGTAGCCATGTTATTCAACAATGTAAGGTAAGGTTGTACTTGAAACTCTTTATAACTAAATGAATAATTGCTTGAGTAGAGTACTAAACTATAATAAAAGGAGTGAAGATTAAAATTTCCAGTGGGGTAGTGATTACAAATTTGGAGTGTCAGCACTGAGCAGTAGAGAGGCTTTTGGATATAAAGTAAGCCTTTTTTAAAAAAAATGTATGCCTTATCTTCCAGGAGATACCTTGGTTTAAATGTTCTTTCACAATCACTAGTTGTTTAATTTTCCAGCCTCACATTTCCTATTAGTGAATAGTTTAAATAATAACAGCAGTAACTATCTCATAAAATTGACATGTAGGTAAAAGTAGATAATATTTATAAAATTTGCTTAATATACTGCATTTGTCAGCAGGTATTTCAGAAATACTATTATTATATGCTTCCTATTTCAGATTTCTAGGTAATTTTATGAATTTCTATGTAATTTTATAAATTTTAAAGGAAGCATTCTTTAACTATAAATTAATGGATTTAATACTTAGATTATCTTAATTTTTAATCAAAGCTGAGTTTGAATGCATAAATTGTATAATTGTTAGTATGGTCAGTGAAATGAAAAAATTAAGCCAGTTTCCAGGAGCATGGTGCAGTGGGAAGAAGCCCGAACCAAGCATCAGGAATTCACTTCACATTTTAGCTCTGCACCAATGAGGTATGTGAAGTTGACTAAGTCACATCATAGACTCAGTTTCTTCATATGTAAACTAAGAAAGCTAGTTGAGACAATCACTAAGTTTTTGTTTTTCTTTCCCCCTATCTCTATAAATTGATCTTTAAAAGGAGAACAGTGAAGTGAAAAGAACATGGCAGATTGATGGTAGACATGATTATAGGTGATAAATACCAATTTAAAGATAGAAAGCTAGAGCACTTAAAGTAGAGTTGAAATAAGGAGGAAGACTACAGAATGCAGCAAGCTGACTGACAAGGAGTGTCCTGGAGATGAACAGGAAAATAGTCAATGCTACTTGTTCTTAGAATCTGCTAAGTGAAGCGAAACATAAACATTTTTAAAAAGTTCCTAAGAGGGCAGTTTGCGAAGGATATTAAAAGCTAAACAGAGAATTCTATATTTAATTTTAGAATAATATACAGTTTTTGAAGTTTTTTAAATAACAGAAAGAGCATATGCTTATTAAATGCTTGTGGACTGATTTCAAGATATTTTGCTCATAAGGATTTCACATCTTGTTTCCATGGTTTTTTACATAGTTTATTCCACATGCTCAGATACTAACACCACTTCAAACTACATAATACAGTTTCTGCCATATAATATAAAACAGATACTTAGTGTTTGATTGCTTTGATCCTAAAAAACCCTTATCTATAAAATGAGACATACTAGATGAACTTATAAATTCATTATATTTGTAAACCAAAAATCTATGAAATGATGATATTAAAAATCTTTACAAACAGAGATAAACCCACCAAATATTCCTAAAATGAATCTAGTTTCTCTTTTTCTAAAGCACTGTCCTTGTTTTTAAACAGTAAAAGAAAGTGGGGGGTGGGAAGGCAGAACCAAGATGGTGGAGAGTAGATGTCTCAATCTGACATCATCTGACCTTCCCTCAAATCAACAGCAGATTAAGTCTCTGAACTAGTTTTGAAGTGAAAAAACCTACAAATATTTGGAGTTCAACAAATTTCCAGAAGAAGATACTTTGTAAGAACTTCAGAAAAAGTTTGTTTAAATCCAGCATGGGGAGAGGCTGCCAAGCTGAGACCACAGTGCAGACAGCCTGGGAAAGGAGCTAAGGCATGGGGCCAGGGCATTGTGGGGTAATCTACCATGACACTCTTTGGCTACTCTGTCCTAGTTACAAGTCAGTGATAATGAATTTAAATGTATTTAATGATACATGCAGAGTGAAGTAAAAATAGCAGAGGTAGCAATTCTGATTACAGATCAAGTAAAAGCAAAGCTCTAATTAAAAGAGATAAGGAAGCTATATTTTACTAAGGATACCATAAATAATGAAGCAATATCAATACTAAACACATATGCATCCAAATTCCTAGAGGAGAAATTAAGAGAAATGCAAGAAGAAATAGACAGCAAAACTATACCAGTGGGGGATCTCAACCGTATTCTGTCACAACTAGATAAATCAAACCCCAAAATAAATAAGAAAGAAGTTAAGGAAGTAAATATAATTTTAAAAAAGTTAGGCATGATGTATCTTTGGAGAAAATTTAATTGAGACAGAAAGGAGTATCTTTTTTTTTCTTTTGAGTTCATGGAACCTAAAGAAAAACTGGCCACATATTAGGCCATAAAACTCTCAAAATTAAATGCAGAAAGGCAGAAATAGTAAATGCATTTTTTTTCAGATCATGATGCAATAGAAGTCACTTGCAATAAAAGACCTGGGGAAATTAGACGAAAAATTAATTGTAAACTAAATAATCTAATCCTAAAGAATTAATGAGTGAAAAAAATGTATTCATAGACACATTCAATGATTTCATCCAAGGGAATGGCAATAATGAAAAAATTTGCCAAAATTTATGAGATGCATTCATAGCAACTATAAGGGGTAATATTCTACCTCTAGATGCTTATGTATGTAAAATAGAGAAAGAGAAGATCAATGAATCTGTAAGATATACTTACAGAACTCTAGAGAATCAACTAAAAACAACTAGAAACAAAACCTAGGAAAAGAACAATAAAAACCCAAAAACAAATACCAAATTTAAAATTCTAAAAAGGTAAGGGTAGAATAATAAAATTGCAAGTAAGAAAACTATTGAATTAATAAATAAAACTAAGAGATGGTTGTTAAGTATTATGCCCAAGTGTGAAGGGGCAGGTCAAATTGAAAGCCCACACAGCTATGAATCATAACACACTTGAAGAAACTGCAAATCAGTTTTTACTGATGTAGGTATTGCTTGTGAATTGGGAATGAAATAAATTGGAAGCAAGAGTGAAGAGGAGAGAGGTCAGAGAATGAAACTGCCTCTCACTCTCTTTGTATCATTAGCATCCTCTCACGTGAAGGGATCTATTCTGCTGGGAGGTCCCCAGCAGCCACTACCCAGTTGCTCCCATAATAAATGGTACCAGAACAGGGACACAAAAAGCACAAGAAACAAAGAAGCACCTCTCCAGAGCTGTTTGTGAGTAGAATCCTCCCAGGAAAGTTCCTTTGGTAGCCCATGGGGAAGGAAAGGGAAAAGAGCCTTGGTGTCAGTCAGTGTAATATAAATGGGCCAACACATCAAAGGTCTGAGCCAGGAGACTGTTGAGAGACTTATGAAAAATAGCTGTTCTCTTCTCCATTTGTCAAAAAGTTTGCCTCCGTAACATCTCACAAGATTCAACAACTACTGTAGCTCCTCACCTTGCAAACATCCAGAGGAATAGGACAGAAAAGTCTTTGATAGTACTGTTTGTGTTCCTTAACATGCCCACTCAGATAACTGATGCTTCACAATATTGGACAGTCTTACTGACCATGCTGTTGGGGGAAAAGTAATCTTGTTGCCATAAAACAAAAATTAGAGAATTGTTAAGGACCATGCCCAAGTATGAAGGGGCAGGTCAATTCTTCTAAAGCCTCCATAGCTGTGAATCATAATACACTAGAAGGAATTACAAATTAGCCTTTGCTGACTCAGATGTTGCTTGTGAATTGTGAATGAAATAAATTGGAGGCAAAAGGGAAGAGGACAGAGGTCAGAGAATGCAACTGCCTCTCAGTCTCCTTGCATCAATATCGTCCTCTTACATGAAGGAATCTATTCTATTGATCAGAATTAGATCCCCAGCAGCCACTAGCAACTGCCTCCCATGACAGTTGGTTTTATGAAAAAAACCAACAAAAGAGATAAACTTTAGTTAATCTGATTAGAAAAAGGAAAGAAAATCTAATTGTTGGACTCAAAAATTAAAAGGGAGAACTTTCCAACAATGAAGAGGAAATTAGAGCAATAATTAGAGCAAAAATAAAAATGGGTATTTTGCCCAACTTTATATCAATAAATTTGGTAATCTAAGTGAAATGGAGGAATAACTACAAAAATATGAATTGCCCAGATTAACAGGAGAAGTAATAAGTTACTTAAATGATCCCCTTTTAGAAAAAGAAATAGAAAAAGCTATTAATCAAATCCCTAAGAAAAAAATATCCTGGGGCAGAGGGATTTACATGTGAATTCTACCAAACATTTAAAGAACAATCAAGTACAATACTATGCATAACTATAACCATATATATATATATATAAAACATAACTATATATTATTATATTACAAATTATTTGAAAAAATAGGCAAAAAAGGTCTATCAAATTCTTTTTACCACACAGATATGGGGCTGATACCTAAACCAGGTAGAATGAAAACAGAGAAATAAAATTATAGACCAATTTCCCTAAGAATATTGATGCACAAATTTTGAATAAAATATTAGCAAAGAGATTACAGAAAATCATCTCCTGGATAATACACCATGACCAAGTAGGATTTATACCAGGAATGCAGAGCTGGTTGAGTATTAAGAAAACTATTTGCATAATTGACGATACCAATAAAGTAACAAAAATCAAACATTATCTCAATAGATGCAAAAAAAACATTTGATAAAATACAACACCCATTCTTATTAAAAACACTAGAGAGTATAGGAATAAATAGACTTTTCCTAAAAATGATCAGTAACATTTATCTAAAACTATGAGCAAACATCATATGTAAGGGGGATACTAGAATCATTCACAATAAGATCAAGGATGAAACAAGGTTGCCCATTATCACCATTACTATTTAATATTTTATTAGAAATGCTAGCCTTAGCAATAAGAGAAGAAAAAGAGATTAAAGGAATTAGAGTAGGTAATGAGGAAATCAAATTATCACTCTTTGCAGATAATATGATAATATACTTACAGAAGTCTAGAGAATCAGCTAAAAACAACTAGAAACAATTTATACATTAGCAAAGTTGCAGGATACAAAATAAATACACATAAATCATCAGAATTTTTATATATTAGCAACCATCCAGCAGCAAGAGATAGAAAGAAAAATTCCATTTAAAATAACTGTCAAAATATATAAACTATTTGGGAATCTATCTGCCAAGGAAAAGTCAGGAATTAGATGAACATAACTACAAAACATTTTTCATAGAAATAGTCATATCTAATTACCTGGAAAAATACCAAATGCTCTTGGGTAGACCTAGCAAACATAATAAAAATGACAAAACCACCCAAATTAATCTACTTATTTAGTGCCATACCAATTAAACAACCAAAAATTTATTTTACAGATCTAGAAAAAAATAACAACAAATTTCTTTTTTTTTTTTTCTCATGCACCGGATTTTGCAGAATGAGGCATATATTTTGAACATGGTCAATGTGGGAGTTTGTATTGTTTGACTGAATATTTGTTGCAAGAACTTTGATTTTTTTTTATTATTAATACTTTTTATTTGCAAAATGTATGTATGGGTAATTCCTAAACATTAACCCTTACAAAGCTTTCTGTTACAAATTTTTCCCTCCTGTTCCCCACCCCTCCCCTAGATAGCAGGATATCCACTACATGATAATTATGTTAGAATACTTAAATCG
>JAJPUD010029998.1:3031-13475 GCA_023553655.1 Myrmecobius fasciatus
CTGTGAAAACATGCTCAAGAACACCAAAAGTAAGAAGGGAAAGGAATAGACCCATGGTTTTACTAGCAAAGAAATAATACTTTTAATACATTTCCTTCAATTGGTAGCTTAGAGAATTGCCTAGAATACTGAGAGGTTATGTGCCAATGTTCAGACAATTAGCATGTGTGTTAGAAGCAGAACTTGAATCAACATCTTACTTTTTTGAGATCTGCTTTCAATCTACATATTAATTCTACCTCAAAGTAGCTAGAGAAAAGTCAAATTAAAAATCAAGAATCAGGTACTGAAATTTTATTTCACTCGTAAATTTGCATGGGAAAAAAAAAGATGGGAAAAGTCAATTTTGGAGAGCTTGATGGAAGACAGGAACAGAGATTATATGCATTATCAGACATTATTCATATTTAAAAGTTTTGCTTAGTTACTTTTTTTGTCCCAAAGGCAGACAATGATTGCAGTGCATGAACAAAAGGCATCAACAAAATCTCTATTGGAAAAAAAATCATTGCATTAGAGGCTGCAAATATGCACAGATGACCAGGGAGAGCAACTTTTGGACCACATGAAAAAAATCACTGCTTCTTTTAATTGTTTAGTTTAGAATAGTTTATAGGCTTGTCTGCTCTCTTGAGAAATGGCAAGAAAATCACCTAGGCAGAGATTCATCTCAGTAACTATCCAGGACTGAATATTTGTAAGATTACTTGTCCTTTTGAGTTTAACAAAACTAAGCATTAATTATACCATTCTAAGCAACTATACTAGTTGCTTCAAATTCTCTTGAATTTGCTTGTCTTTTGCCCTTTACAAAATGATATGGACTCATGAGGCATTGGAAAGAGATAAAGTATCTGCAACTTAATATAAGTTTTAAAATTCTCCATTATTCTGGACTTGAGAAGAACATAATCCTGTAATGAACATTTACATTTTCCAGTAAAATTTTATATAATAAACATTGTTAAATTTAACTGATTTATAAACCTATAAATTAACAGTTGCTAACTATGCAAGTGAGTAATGTTTTAGACACAATCATCTATTTAGCATTTCACCAAACCCTAAAGAAAGTTTATCCAACTCAGTCCAGATTCATGTCTTCAGTTTAACACTCTATGAAAAGCATTTTTGATGAGAAGAGAATAGAATATGAAAATGCTGGACATCTAAAAAGTCTTAGTAAGAAAAGAAAAAAAGGAGTATATATTTGTGAAGAAGAAATTTATTTTACAGTGGTATTCTTAGTTGCTATTACTAGTCAATATTGTTCCTAGAATTATAAGAGAACTAATAATAATAATTATAATACTTTCCTTTTGCCACATTACATTTTCCTAGCAATTTATATTCACAGATTATATTTCCACATCATATTTCCTTTAATCTTTAGAATAACTTCATGAAATAAAATACTTATTGTTCCCCTTTGATGGATAAGAAAAATGAATTTCTGAGATGTTAAATGATCTAGCTAAGGATACACAAATAGAAGATTCAGGGCTTGAAATGAAGTTTTATGATTCTAAGACCAAAGCTCTTCTTCCACAGCTGACAACTATTTGAAAAGTTTCTTCCTGTTTTTCATTACCTGTAAAAGTTATATTTCTTTAGCTTTTCTTTCAATAAAAGATTGTGTAATCAACTGGAGAATGGATAAATAAGTTGTGGTATATGAAAGTAACTGAATATTATTGTTCTCTAAAAAAAAAAAAAAGATGAACAAGCTGATTTTAAAGGCTTGGAAAAATTTACATGAGGTGATGCTGAGCAAAACAAGCAGAACCAGGAATAATTTTACACAGTAACAGTAAGAATGTGCAATGATCAGCTCTGAAAGATTTGGTTCTTCTTAGTGGTTCAATGATTTAAGGAAATTCCAATAAACTTTGGATAGAAAATACCATCTGCATCCAGAAAAAGAACTATGGAGATTGCATGTAAATCAACACATGCTATATTCACTTCTTTTTTCTGGGTTTTTGTTGTTGTTGTTGTTGTTGTTATTGTTGTTCTCTCCTGTAGTTTTTCCCCTTTGTTCTGATTTTTCTCTCTTAACATGATTCATACATCAATTTGCATTACAAAAGATGAAAGAAGATTAAAAAAAGAAATTGACAGACAAAAAAACAAAAGAATGTGCAATTTTAAATTTCCAGAAAGTTCTACCTTAATGCAGGTGTATAAATGTACACCATTAAAATGAGGTTTGCAGTAACTTTCACTGAAAAACTCATAGTGAAGGTTTTTAATAAGATACATAGAATGCTAAGGATTCTTGATTATAGGTTTAGTTGAAGCAATGTTTTCATAGACTTATAGTTCACATTAGTTAAAATATATATCAGGTGCAGAATTTAGATTTTTAGCAAATACCTATACTGAATTAATGTCTTTTTGTCCCATAAAAACTTGGTTTGTAATGGTGATCATTATTTTAAGGATCACTATTTTATGGAAATTTTATTTTTAGCAAAACTAACAAAAATAGTGGTGAAATAATGAAATAATATATTCATGTTTTACTCTGCACAAGAATTCTCTTTCAAGTACTTCAAGAACTTCAGTTAACTTAGTGGACAAAATCGCAGGATTTTCAGAACAGCCCAGAATACTTAAATGGAATTTTAGAGGTAATAATCTTACCTATAAAATCAGCACTTTATGAATGAACTAATAAATATTAAATGCCCAGTATGATGCCATATACTATGATAGGTTATGACCTTACAAATTAAGAAAGTCTCTGCTCTCAAGGACTGCATATCATAAAAAAGTGCATAATACATACAAGATGAGTGACCAGGAAAATTAGTTTTTGACCAGAGAATGATAGATATATTGAGTGAATCCACAGAGAAGTACAATTTAATTCTAGAAATGATGGTAGTTTATATTAATGAAAACAAGGTGTCCGCAGTAGCTTTTGTTGGTAAGCAGAAAATGGATGCTCTGCACACAAGTACATATAGTTCAGGTAAATTTACATTTATTCTTTCATCAATTATGTTTAGTCCTAGATCATAGTTGCAAAGATGAGTATGTTTACTCAACTGAGGAGAAATGTATGGGCTTTGGTGTTGAAAAGAATGATATTCCAGCTGGAGAAATGCAAAAACCAGCAATTGCTTAATGGTATTTTTTCCACTTACATGTAAAGCTAGTTTTCAACATTCATTTTTGTAAGATTTTGAGCTTCAAATTTTTCCTTCCTCCCTCCTTCATTTCACTCCCCCCCCAAGACAGTAAGCAATCTGATAAGAAGCCAGAAAATATCAAGATGCTTCAACATGTCTATGCCCTTTCTTAGTTGCCTAACAAATGAAATAGCACTATGTGATCTTATAGTTTTATTGAAGAACATTGGAGAAGGCATAACTAAAAATGCCATATTTTTACATAAATTTAAAACTGATGGAATTAGAACACATGATAGATTTATAAAATAAGTTTCTCAGAATCTTTCTCACCACATATCATTTGCCATTCATTTTACAAAGGCCTTTTATAAATGTA
The DNA here is from genome assembly GCA_023553655.1 of Myrmecobius fasciatus. NCBI lineage: Eukaryota > Metazoa > Chordata > Mammalia > Dasyuromorphia > Myrmecobiidae > Myrmecobius > Myrmecobius fasciatus. The sequence goes on from JAJPUD010029998.1 coordinate 6,548, forward strand.
AAATATCATGAGATGCAAGAAATAGCTAATCTTCCTTGTCAAAGTCCTTCTATTATACATATTTTATCTATTTTGTATAGTTTGCTAATATCTTCATAGAAAAGATTCCATCTTCTATACATATCTTTTTTGGGAGGAGGGATTGCACTCAATATTTTTCCATTATATGTCTGATTTAATACTTATATGCTTTTATGGTGGATACATATATTTATTTATACTGACATTAGAATTCCTTGAGATCAACTACTATAGCTACTGAATTCTTTTAAATTTCCACAGTTTTTAATATAACAGTTTGTTTTCCATAGCATAAGTGTTGCTAACTGAAAAAAAAAAAAAATTGATGGGGATCACTGGAATGACAAGGCCAATACACAATTAACAGCTCCAATATGTATCTTAGAAACACCTTTTCAGGTGGTTAGTTGGTAGATAGTATTTCTTGTCACAGGATTAAAAAAGTTTCTATTATTTAGTCAAATGGTATGGTCAAAATATTCTGAAGAGAAGAGGGAAATAATAAAGATTACTAACTTATTTAAAAGTTAAAAAATATTCTGTCCCTCAGAGCTTTTACTGATATTTTCAGTAAATTGATTGAACTTTGAAATAGCTGAATTAGACTGCTTGTCAAATTTCTTTTCTGTGGAGCCTTCTAATTTACTGGCTCTGGTGTAAGGCCTTGACTAGATCCACAACCCTTTTCCAAATTTCCCCTCTGTATTCTGTCAATCCACTGAGTGAATATTAATGCAGAGAAATTAGAAGGTCATGAAAATCATTGATGATTCAATAGCATTCCTTTACCGTTCTAGCATTCTATTCCCTCCTGAAATAGCACAGTCACAAAAATGCCAAATTTTTAATCAGAGGGCCCGTGTTCAAATCAGCTTGTCTACTTGATCTGGAGCAAATCATTTAACTTTTTGAGCCTTATTTTCATCCATAAAAATGAAAAACCTGTATATAATGATCTGTAAATCCTGTACAGCTGTAAAACAGGGATCTTTTGATTTTATAGTTTGTGTTGCTGCCACTTAAACACCATCTTGCAACCTCCTCCTTTCATGAACTTGTTTTAATAATTTATGACTTCCATTGTATTACCTGGGATTTGGGACCTAGACTCAATGGGCCTAAATTCTTGATTCTAGGAGAAGCTTAGATGATTTATTATAACATTTTGGATTTTATAATTATGGTTTGGTATTTCTGCCTACTACCTTTGTCTATGTGTGGTCCCTGATTTATAATCACCAATTTATGACTCAAATTTTGCCTCTTAGAAATGTACTTCCTTTTGTGGTGCTATAAAGTGGCTACATCCCTAGGTTATTTAGTAGAGAAATTTTTAGAAAGCAAGAATTTGTGGGGGCAGCTAGGTGGTGCAGTGGATAGAGCGCCAGCCCCGAAGTCAGGAGGACCTGAGTTCAAACCTGGTCTCACACACTTAACATCCCCTAGCTGTGTGACCCTGGGCAAGTCACTTAACCCCAATTGCCTAGCAAAAAGCAAAAAAAAAAAAAAAGAAAGAAAGAAAACAAGAATTTGTGCTGATTGTAGTTAATTTATAATTTCCAATTAATTATTCAGTAAATTTGCAATGTATATAATTATATTACATATCAATCTCATGCAGTTAAATTTCATATGACCAGCATGGACAATGACAATTAATTTTAATCAAATATTTGAAGGGAGGTCATGACAATTTCAGCCATAACTTCTGATTTAGAATGCTTGAGACTGGCTGTGGAACTATTATTCTGTTCAGGTCTGACCTTAACATCTTTGAAAGTCCCATGGCCTAGCTCATATGATTGAATCATAGTTTCAAAGGTATAAAAGCATTCCATATTAAAAACATTAATATTTTAACTTTTGCCTCCTGGCTAAAATCTTTCTGCTACCACTGTGCATCATAAAGTCATGCTGGTAAAGATTGGACAGGTATAGGCATATTATTTGGTTCACTTATTTCTAATTAATTATCTTTATGGTTCAAAAATCTAGAGATAATAGTCACATATGATAAATAGCTACCCATTAAACTATTTGGAATAATCTGAAAAATTACCTGCCCTGTCCCAGATATATTTCCATTTTATTATTTAAATCATTTACCTCATAGTATGCTGTGTTCACAAGAGAGTGTGCTTAAAAAAAAACCTTGAAAAAATTTAGATGAATATAATGATACGTCTCCAAGGTGCATAAGCTATATTAATAACACATGTTGACAAAACAAGTACTTTATCCTATAATTTATGTTCAGAAACTGAAATCATTTTGAAAAACAATTTAAGATTGCAGTATATATTTCATTAGTCAATCCACATACATAATAAGGAAGGCATATAAAACACTTGTGTTCAGTATTATACGTTCCACTCTAATACCATGGAATTATTATAATGGCATAACAATTCATTAAAAAAACTATCTTTCTTTTAATCTAAGACTGCTGATACATTTTCTGTAGTTATTTCAGATGTAAGTACAGAAGAATTGAGGCATTATTTCTTGAATTATTTTCTGTCAAAATAGACACAAGTATGTTCTCCCATGAAGATGTCAAGAAATTGCCTCATTTTCTTTAGGAAGGAGAGAAAATCATTGCTCTAATACAAATATAAGTTTTGTTTTAGAAATTTCAATAGAAGATGGATGGATATTTTTAATGTGAGTTGCATTTTATATCACAGATGTTTTCTTTATTATTATACTGTGAAGTAGTAGTACAAATTATATTGTTCCCATTTTATAGGTAGGGAAATTGAGTACTGCCTTCCTGAACCCTCTTCCTTCACAAGGACCAGATTCAGAATGAAGGACACTTCTATTCTATCATGTTGTACACTATCCCACTCCCTCACACTCCCAACTTGAAAGATATGGTCCACTCCACAGCACTGTTAATTTCTTGAGTATAATTGATCTGGCTTACTGTAGAATTAGTACATCAAACATTTCTTACTAATTTATATACTCTAAACCTGAAGTCTTCCCCACCACTTAAACTTGGCCATCAAGTAATTTCAAGGTCTGATTTTTATCTTTTGCTCTGCTCCTATCTCCTTTTTGTCCCTTCTTTCATTTTCTTATTCAAGAATTCTTATGCAAATCAGTTATTATGAATATAAAAAAATCACAATCTACTATTCCGTGGCTCAATTCAGAATCGTCAAAATTTTTTATATATACTATATGAAATATATTTCAAATCTTCATCTCTGATCCAGTATTTTTGTGTTTTTCCTCAATAAATTATAAAGTCCTTGAAGGCAAATTCTATCACTTTCAGTGTCCAACACAGAGCCTGACACATAATAAATATTTAATAAATTCTTATTGAATTAAACTGGATATAATTGAAATGAGTGTCAGAGAAAATGGGATCAACTAATTGAAAAAAGTGTTTTTATCTGTTTACCTCATTGCCACACAGCAATATCGATCATTTAAATAGAAGTATAATTCAAGATATCCAATTCCCTATAAAATTAGATGTGGTAAAACATCACATGGGACTTTTGCCTTGTTCTTTCTGACCCTGCTTTCAAGCAAAGTTGGGGTATAAAAGCCATAACTATGGGAATGTGATTGGAAGCATAGGGTTGGGTGAGAATGCTCCTGGCATGGATAGGCCTGGGCCTGTGTGGGAATGGGACATCTGCTTGACAAGAGACAAGACAATCAGTTGTTTTGTAGAGGAGAGATTCAGATCAAAGCCCAAGTTGTCAAACATCACATCAAAAGAAGAGCCAGAGGCAAAGGGATATATTAGTATGCTTTCAAGAAAGAGTTAATGGGAGTTTGGGGAGTGAGAAGAATCATAATTCTGAATTCTAAGCATCAACAAAACTGGATGGGTAAAATAATATATCTGACCTTGACTTTTCACCCCCTTAAGTTCTCATTGATCCATAGCCTTGTATAGTGCCCATGTTCCTAGCTACATCTGGAAGAGAAGGCAGATATGTGCTTTGGCTGACATTCTTATTTGGGAACATTGCAGATCCACAGGTGAGCAAATTAAATTTTTTAAGGAAAACTCATTTTCTCATCCTTTTCTACATGAATAACTTTGCTTAAATATCAAAACCACTCATGTGTCTTATGCTTTCACCAATGTCCTTTCCATGATAATTGTTAGTTAAGAATAATTTAGACAACCAAACCCAAGATTTTAGAAAGGAGTACTACATCACCTCTTCCCCCAAATGACTGTGATATACTCTTTTCCATAAGTACATACAAAGACAAAGAGAAAGTAGATACAAATTTAGGGAGCACATGTGGTAAAGGGGAAACTAGTCCCTAGTTCTAGAAGTCCTTTTCTCCTCTTTCTAGTGGTTTTCAGATATTTCTTTTAAACATGGTATAGACTCTTTGCTGGGCTCTTTGCAGAACTGTAAGTCTAAAATATTTGCCCTTTGGTTCCAATGAGGCCACAGGTGAAAATTAGGTGGATCAAGTGGACACTGATGGTGGAAAGCAGCTCTGTAAAGGGCTCGGCAGCCTTCACCCCAGAGATACTAGTCTGAACACACTCTACATTCAATAAGCTGTAGCATGTAGAATGGCCACACCTTGGTAAACTGTTTTGACAGATGGGTTAAACCAGGTTGAGTGTCAAACCGCTATGCTGAGTGGGAAGGAGGGGGATGTCTACCCAGGTATGTAAAAGACTTCCCTGATGGGATGGGTGGATGAGAACAATTTGTTCATACGACCATGAAAGCAGGTAAAACAAATATTGTGAAGTGCTTAGAGCTTGGTTAGACATGGAAAACACCAGGGTCATCCACTGTATCTTGAGTCATCAACAGTAATCTTGACTCTGTCCTGCCACCGGACAGTGGTGACTTTAGGAGAGAGAGTGAGGTTGAAGACTTGATGCAATTCTGCCTCACTTAAATGCAATTTACAGGTAAATCAAAAGACATCACCATACCGTTTTATCATTTCTACCTGTCTCAAAACCCTGTGGCGATATGTGAGTGAGGAAGCAGCAAGTGCAAACACATTGGAAGCTATACTCACAACCCTGCACACAGGTAGCCCATATGACAGGATCAGCTTTCCACTGGTAGCAGCACTGGGATTTAGCAGCCCCCTAAGTGTCTGAAGAGCCTTGGAAGGTTCACACTGCTCACCTTGAACAAGGGACTAAAAAAGGTACCCTAATACTGTCTGCTTACCCAACCCTAGCCTGATTGCCACTGCAGATGGAAATCCCACTTTGTGACTGAAACACTAAAAAATGTACAAAATCTTTTGGACTACTGTGTTCGACCTGCGGTGGAACATTCGGAACTCATATTTGTCTAAGCAGCGACAGTCAGATACACTGTCACCTGATTCTAATGTAGTGATATCATTTTGGTTCTCTATGAAAACAAAGGAAAATAGCAAAACCCAATGAAGCCACTTCTACCAGCCACTGTTGTTCTGTATGTTGAAGGAAAGATAGAAATCCCACTATCCTATGACTATTTCATATGGATGAAAGATATATATTTACATCTACATATTTTTTTCAATTAATAGTATTTTCCAAATATTTGTGAAGATCTTTTCAAAATTCACTTTTGTAATATTTTGAGTTCCAATTTTTTCTCCCTCTCTTACCTCTTCCCTTCCCAAGACAGCAAGCAATCTGATATAGGCAATAAAGATACAATCATTTTAAACATTTTCATATTATTCACATTGCAAAAGAAAAATTTAAACAAAATGGAAAAACTATGAGAAAGAAAAAAGAACAAAAATGTTAAAATAGTATGCTTTGGTCCACATTCAGTCTCCATATTTCTTTTTCCAAATACAGTTTATTGGAATTATCTTGGATCACTGTATTGTCATAATTGAACATCATACAATCTTGTTACTGTGTACAATGTTTTTCTGGTTCTGCTCACTTCACTCAACATCAATTCATGTAAGTCTTTCCAGGTTTTTCTGAAATAAACCTGTTCATCATTTCTTATAAAACAATAGTATTCCATAATATTCAAATACCATAAATTATTTGGCTATTCCCCAAATGATGGGTATCCACTCAATTTCCAATTACTTGACATCACAAATATTGTTGCCACAAACATTTTTGCACATGTGGGTCCTTTTCCCTGTATTATGATCTCTTTGGGTGGGATAAAGACCCAGCAGTGATAATGCTGGATCAAATATAAAAGTCCATAAAAATTTACCATGTCAAGGAATCAAACTCCACAAACATGTTTTTGTTTATGATTTCAGTACATTGTGTATCTCTTACTATTAATTCAGCTGTTGATTCATACAGATTGTTATTAACACATTGTACCAATGACCTGGTTTAGAATATTTTATTTTATCATGCAAAATTTAGCATTTAAAAAAATGGTTAGGAGAAAGAAAGCACAACTTCAATTGTTTGAATGAAGTTGGGTGTGATGATTCATAATATTTCAATTTTTTTAGAAAAGAGAAATGTATAGCTCTTCAAAGATAAAATTGAATTTTTTCCTTTAAAATACAACGACAACTGGAGCATAGTGCCCTTAATGGAAGTAACCTGTTTTTTTATTAGGGAGAACAAATGATGGTACAAAACATTTTTTTTTCAGCTCCCCTGCTTTATTGGGACTGTGCCTTAGATGGGGCAGCCTCTAAGGGCTCCCCTGAATGAGGTCAGTGCTACAGCATGTAAGTTCACCATGATTGCTCAATAAATACAGACCAATGGAAGGGGTGGGTACACATTTAAGATTCCATCCACTTGGGTAGGGGGAAATGGGATGGGGAGATGAGTATATTGGTAGAACTTACCCATAGATGGGGACAACATAAGAATTTCCACTTTACAGGGAGAAGAGTACAGCTCCATATTACTTTTGGGAGGGATTGGACAAAAGAGCAAGTTCCACTTTACAGATCA
>JAJPUD010029999.1:0-12426 GCA_023553655.1 Myrmecobius fasciatus
AACAAAACCAAGAGAAATCATATGATAATCTCAATAAATGCAGAAAAAAAACTTTTGACAAAACACAACACCCATTCCTATAAAAACACTAGAGAGCATAGAAATAAAGGGAGCTTTCCTTGATATCATAATCAGTATCTATCTAAAATCTACAGTAAGCATTATTTGTAATGGAGAGAAGCTGGACACATTCTTAATAAGATCAGCAGTGAAACAAGGATGCCCATTATCACCACTATTATTCAAGGTTGTATTAAAGGGGCAGCTATGTGGCACAGGGGATAGAGCACCAGCCCTAAAGTCAGGAGGACCTGAGTTCAAATTTAACACTTTCTAGCTCTGTGATCCTGGGTAATTCACTAAACCCCAATTACCCCAGGGGGAAAAATGTACTAGAAATGTTTGCTTCAGCAATAAGAAAAGAAAAAGAAAATAAAACTATTACTCTTTGCAGATGATATGATGCTATACTATTCTAGAAAATCTACTGGAAACAATTCACAGCTTCAGCAAAGTTGTAAGATATAAAATAAAACCACAAAATCATCAGCATTTCCACACATTATTGACAAAGTCCATCAGCAAGATATAGAAAGAGAAATTTTATTTAAAATTTTTGTAGACAAAATAAAATACTTGGGGGTTTACCTGCCAAGACAAACCCAAGAACTATATGAATGAAAAAACACTTTTCACACAAATAAAATCAAATCTAAATAACTGGGAAAATATCAGTATTTCATGGCTAAGCCAAGCTAATATAATAAAAATGACAATTCTACCTAAATTGATCTACTTGTTCAATGTCATACCAATCAAACTGCCAAATATTATTTTATAGAAGTAGAAAAAAAATAAAATTCATCTGGAAGAACAAAAAGTTAATATTATCAAGGGAATTAATGAAAAAAAATTACAAATGATGGTGGCTTAGCAGAACCAAACCTAAAACTGTATTATAAAGCAGCAGTCATCAAAATCATTTGGTACTGACTAAGAAATAGAGTGGTGTGTCAGTGGAATAGATTACATACACATGACACAATAATTGAGGCCTACAGTAATCTAGTATTTGATAAACTCCCAAACTCTAGCTTCTGGAATAAAGACTCACTACCTGACAAAAACTGCTGGGAAAATTGGAAAATATGTCAGAAACTCAAAATAGGCCTACATCTTACACCCCATCCCAAAATTAGGTCAATTTGGGTACATGATTTGGGTATAAAGGGTGATACTATAAGCAAATTAGAAGAACAAAGGATAATTTACCTATCAGATCTTTGGAGAAGGGAGGAATTTATGACTAAATAAGAACTAGAGAACATTATGAAAGCAAAATGGACAACTTTGATTACATTAAATTAAAAAGTTTTTACACAAAGTCAACAGAAACAAGATTAAAAGGGAAATACAGAGCCATTATTTCTGATTAAGGTTTCATTTCTAAAATATATGAAAAACTGCATCAAATTTATAAGAATACAAATCATTTCCCAATTGATAAATATTCAAAGAATATGAACAGACAATTTTCAGATGACAAAATTAAAGCCATTTATATTTAGATGAAAAAATGCTCTAAATCCCTATTGATTACAGAAATGCAAATTAAAACAACTCTAAGATATCACCTCACACTTCTCATATTGGCTAAGATGACAGGAAAAGATAATGATCAATGTTGGAGGGGATATGGGAATACTAAGATTCTAATGCATTGTTAGAGGAATTGTGAAATGATCCAACCATTCTGTAGAACAATCTGTAACTATGCCCAAAGAGCTATAAAAAACTGTCCATACTCTTTGACCCAGTGGAGCCATTACTTGGTCTGTATTCCAAGGAAATCATAAAGAAAAGGAAAAGACCCACACATGCTAAAATATTTGTAACAGCTCTTTTTGTGATAACAAAGAATTGGAAAAACTGTCGATGCCCATCAGTTGTGGAATGGCTGAACATATTATGGTATGCAAACAAAAAAAATAATGAACATGCTGATTATAGAAAGGCCTGCAAAGATTTACATTAACATGCTGAGGGAAACAAGCAGAACAGGAATATATTGTATACAATAATAGCAAGAAGGTGCAATGTTTAACATGAAAGGCTTAGTTCTTCTCAGTGATTCAATGATCCAAAGCAATCCCAATAGACTTTGGACATAAAATGTCCAAAGTCATCTGTGTCCAGAAAAAGAACTAAGGAGACTGAACATAAATCAACACATGCCATGTTCACTTCCTTTTTTTTTCACTTTTTTATTTTCTCTACGTTGTTTTTCCCTTATACTTTGATTTTTATCTCCCAACATGATTCAAAGGCAATATATATTAAAAATAAACTTACTACAACTAAAAAACTCTTGATCACAATCAGATAAATCAATTAAAATATTAATAACAGAAGGAGGTATTGCCTGCAGATCATTTAAATATGTTCAAATATTTCAGAGTAACTATTTTATGGCAAAGGGTAATAACAAGTATTTGTTAAGTGCCTACTATATACCAGACACTTTTTAAGTATTATCTCATCTGATCACAATAAGTTTGGGAAATAAGTGCTATTATTATCCCCATTTTACAATTGAGGAAACAGAGATAGAGAGTTAAGTGACTTTTTTATCATCACACAATCAATAAGATTCTAAGGCTGAAAGGGAACTCAAGTTTTCCTGACTCCAAAAACAGTTCTCTACCCATTGTTCTACTGAGCTGTCTCAAGAGAAAATGAGTCAACACCTGATGATGCCCATGGAATTCCATGAAATTGCAGGGAAATATTCCTAAATAGTTCAAAATGGAATGGGAATCATGAAAATAGAATATTTGACCTGCATGACAGAAAAAAATTATCTAAAAGAACAATTTAAACCCATATTGGCAAATTCCACTCACCAAAGAAACAAAACACAGACAGAATTAAAGAATGAACTCAAAAAAAAAGTGAAGCAAAAAGTGATAATGTTAAAAAAAATTTCCCAAGTAAAACATATTGTCTTCAAAGACATGATATATGGGTATAAAGTAAGAATTGATTACAGTTCTTCTGGAAGAACATGAGAAGTCAAAAAACTAGAACATCACAATACACTGAAATAATAAAAGAAAATTGCCTACAACCATAACTGGATGCAGAAAATAAAAGATGAATTCACACATTGCCTCAAAGAAAAACAACTGTGTTTCATAATCAAAGATACATAATATTTAAACTTAACAAAGAACAGTTTTGCAAGTGACATTAAAAAAATCCTTTCAATATAAAAGTGAAAAAATTTAAGTAACTAAGACTAATATGTTCTAAAGAACAAATAAGTGAATATGGAAACTAAGGTGACATAAATTGCGAACTTGAGCCTAATAATAATTGAAAAAATATGAACAAGAGTTTGGAGAATTCTTTCAAAGAAAACTAGATATGAGAAGATCGTTTGCTTTGCAAAAATTCTAGACAATATAAGTACAAGAGAGATAAACAAGTATCCAAGGAAGGCAAAAGTTATAAAATACTCCAAATTACTCCAGAAAAATGGGGGAAATCTCAAGAAGTTCATATTTTGATGTTAAAAATAAAAATGATAACACAACAAAAACAACAAAACAACAAGAATGAGACCAGTAAGAAATGTCTATTTAAAAAATATGGAAGACAAGGGTAAAAGAAAAACTTAAAATGAAGACATGGCCAAGGAACAAACGTGGATCATAATGGATTAAACCTCACTACATCCCACTTATAAGTGAAACAATAGTTCTCATTTGGGTGGAGATGGTGGCAGTAGGACTAAACTGGTAGGGCAAATAAACTGATAGGAGAGGAAATAAATGGAAGAGAGGCAAAAATGTACCTTAATCATAATCAATAAAGGGAAAAGCAGTGAAGGGTAGAATATATACTCTAAATCAATGACAATCAATGAAGGACTCAGATAGTCTTTCAAGGAAAGATTCCTACAAGAGAGTGAATGAAGGGTCAAAAAGAGATTTTGATATGAAGGAGGGAAAGTAGAAAATATTGATTAGATGGCAGTGATGTGGCTGGTGTAGAAAATGATGTGGCACCAGGTGATGTGCTTTAAGAGAAGTACCAAATGTTAGGGTTTGGTTATATGAAGAATTCACAATGACCATTCCCTTTGGAAAAAGGTAAGCTTATTCAGGAGAAGAAATTACAAATAAAATGAAGAGATACAATAAACACCAGGATTGATAAATTTGACATAGAGTAAAAAAGCATATAAAAGAAAAGTTCCTTACTGGAATTCACAATTACCTGGTAGTAAGGGTTGAAACATGCCTTTAACTGGCAGGTTAAATCCTAAAAGGGATTTGCCATCATAAAAGAGATAGCCATAAGGTGGAGAAGTAGGATTGAGAAGCATAGTGGGGTTAGGAGAGAAACCATGTAGCATGGGGGAAGGATAAAGGGCAAAGACACAATCAGGCAGAGTGCTGTGGTGGACTAATGCAAAGGGGTTCAGCAACAATGGCACAGGCCATAAGTAGAGTTATAAAGAAAATTTAGTTTCAGGGACTTGACATAATTTTAATTTCTGACTGAATTACCTTCACAGAAGGTAGAACTTTGGAGCTAAACTGATCTTTATCAGAGTCTTCTTCCTACCTGCCCCAGGAAATGATTTTATCAATGTTCCAGTTTCTCTTTGCCAACCACACCCACCATTCAGGACTTCATGATTTCCCCACTCTTTTAATTTGTTAAAGTTTTTTTTTAAAAATTGGGTTGGAGTCCCTAAACAAAAGAAGAGTTAGCCCAGCTTTGAAATTTTAAGAGCCAAATCTTGGACACTTGTTAAGAAGTATCCAGAAACTGGGAGAGAAATACAGTGATTTATGGGGTTGAAGTGTTTCAGAGATGAACTGAAACAAAAGTTTGGTGACATCACAGGGATACAAAGCTGATTACTAGGGCATAATAGCAGTGATTATCACAGGGTCAGTTTGCACCTTGCTGGAGGCCCACTCAAACACTGGATAGTATTTTGCTGGATTCCATTCACCCCAACAGTAGAAGGAACCCCCCTGCAGAATATTTCCATGAAGGGAGAGATGAGGACCTTATAATGGGTATAACCTGTTGGAACTTCATGTTAAAGAGAGATCACTACCACTGTGAAAGTTCTGTCCTGTCATGAACAACATTTTACTTCAGAAGAAGAGAATCAAACCTCTTGGAGGTAAATGACATCCAGAAGAATAGGAGAACATGAATCCAGAGAGTAGTTTCATAGCATATGAAGAAAAAATGATGAGGACAAGGAATATTGATGATCTAGGACAGAGGAAATTTTTCTTTGTGGTATATTTATTTTATTCTCTTTTTCTCTTTCAATAATGACATGTAAGCATTATCCCATTGACATGATATTCTCTTTTTTTATTGGTGGATATGATTTCTTTGCCCTGTAGGAGAAACAAGTCAGGGTTGGTGAGAGGTGAGAGCTTTAGTTCTCAGCCAGACTCTTTTTTGGAGATTCATTATTTGAGTGTTTCTGGCTTCCAGCTTCAAGAGACAGAAAAGATCAATGCCATTTCAGGTTCCAAAGAAAAAAAATTCAGGAAAGATCTGAGAGAAGCAAAATATCTCCATCAGGTTCCTGTTACCAACTTGTAACTACAGAGATATTGGGAAGTTTCCTCTTGAGTGACATCTAGGATGTTTTCTTGACTGAGCTGTATTATCTCACTCCCAATGTTGATTACAATAGTTCTTACATTCTATATTGGCTAGTACATATTCTCCCAGTACAGAGAGAGGTCTTTCTTTTGCTATGATTTGGATAAATGTGTTTCTTTGAAGTTCATTATGTGTGTCCACTGTGGAATTGGTATTTGGTGAGAAAAGGGTCAAACTCTGGGTACTCTTCCCCAAAAAATAGCAAAGCAACTAGAAGTTAGATGGAAGGTAATCCCTTGAGAAATAATATTAAAGAGATTAGACATATGTACATTCTAACTAGATGAATAGAGTAGGGGCTTCTACCCCCAACTTCTCCTTTTGGTAGTATTGAAAGTCTTCTTTGGAGGATAATGAGGAGAAAATAGATTATGGATGTCTATTTTGCTTCCCTTTGATCCACTGTCTATTTCAGCACCACACTTCTTACACATGGAGTCCTCACTACATATATGAGGCCCATTCATTCATTCCTTAATCCTTCTACCAAGGCAAAGCATGAAAAAAGAAATTAGGAGCAAGATCTATAAAGTAATACCATAGAAGCTGTTTAGAAGACTGAGCTCAACCTTAGAAACTTTAATTCCACAAAGAATAGAGAAAAAAATAATTTCTGGATAAGATCTATAAATCAATGAACAAGAGTCAAGCATAGCTAGAAAGGGGAAATAAATAGTTAAGAGAATGAGGGAAGGAATTTTTTTTTTTTTTAGAAAAGGCACAGAAATTTTTTTTTAAGTTGAAAAGAAGAAGAGAGAAAGGGATTTTTCCTGATTATATAACTGAAAGGGAAAAAAGGTAGGAAAAGAAAAAAGACAGCAAAGGGAATTAATGAATTATAAAGGAAAACTTTGGAAATAGGGAATGAAGTGACAAATGTTGAGGGTATTGAGAGTGAGGAAAAGAGAGGCTTAAAATAAGTTAAGTAATAATAACTGAAGGAACAAAGAGCAATTGAGGAAGAAGAATAACAGAAAATCCTAATTCAGAAAAATATTAAATATAAATGAAATTCAATATAAACCTAACTCATACTTTTAGTGTGAATTGATTGAATAATAGAACAAAACACAAATAGGAGCAAATTTGGTAAGAAAACCATTTCTGTAATCTCATACTCATGAGAAATGAACTTTAAAAACAACATGTCAAATAAAATGAAGAATTAGAACACAGTTCACTAGGCATTAGGAGGATGTAAAAAAGTAGTTATAATCATGCCACCAGTCAAACTATAACCATGCCACACTATAAGAAGACACAATCAAGAAACTATATTATATCTAAATGAATAATAGGCAAAAAACCAATATGATTATTAAACTTATGTACTACAAATGTTTTACCATCTAATTCATGAAAAAAAATTAACAAACAACTCTTAAGGGGAAAAAAATTTCACATCAAAAATTTTGCTGCAGCACTTTTTGAGGTAGAGGAAAAATAACTCAGGAAATGACTAAATAAATTATAGAGCACAAACATATTAGAATATCAATTTGCTATAGGAAATAAGGAATATAATGAATTCAGGATTCAAATGATACGATGCAAATAAAGCTGAAAGAACACACTTATGATTATAGTAATGTAAATCAAAAGATAACAATAAAAAATCAAAAGATAATGTTGCAAAGTTACAAAAAATAAGTATGATTCCAATGTGGCAATATAAAGAGACATCTTCATCTCACACCTTGCAAAGGTAAGGGTTCCACAGGCATGACATATTAGAAATGTTCAGACTTTTGCATAAAATCAATAAATTTTGCTATTTGTCTTCTTTTTTTTTCCTTAAAAGATAGCCTTTGTTACATGTGAAAGTTCTCCAGGAGTAGGGGGAAAGAATACTGGGAAAAATTTTGGCTAAAAAAAGCAGAAGGTATAAATTTAAGTAGATTAAATAAATTTTTAAAAGCAGTCTAGGAAACTAGTTTTTAGCAAATGCTTTTCCAAAGGCAGTATAGAAAAAATAATTAGTACAAAATGTCCCCCTGAATTCAGGGATACTGTCTACAATAGATAAAAATGAAATCTATTGGAAGAGGGTGTTCACATGTAGAGGAAGTAATACATATAGGCAACACTTCATGGATCTTTATATAATTACAATCACCATTTCAGAAAAATAGGAAATAGGTTCAAAGAGATGGAATCACTTTTGAATTATCAAACACATATTAAGTGTCCGTGCTAGGACTAAGATTTAGGTTTATGACTTTTAACCTACCTCTTACCAATAGAATGAAAACTCCTTGAGGACAGGGGTGTGTGTGAGTATGTATGTGTATGTGTATTTGAATTTCCAGCACTTAAAATGGTGTCTCACGCATCATAATTACTTATATAAATGATGAATGGGATTCGATTCTGGACTAATGCTTTTTTACACCCTGACATATTGCACTTGTGATAAAATAAACAATAAATTATTAATAATTCTCCTTAAATTTTCCCTTTTTTCACTATTTATATTCATATGAAAAGGTGCTCCAAATCACTGTTGATCAGAGAAATGCAAATCAAGACAACCCTGAGGTACCACTTCACACCTGTCAGATTGGCTAAAATGACAGGAAAAGTTAATGATGAATGTTGGAGGGGTTGTGGGAGGGCTGGGACACTGATGCATTGTTGGTGGAGCTGTGAATGGATACAGCCATTCTGGAGAACAATTTGGAGCTATGCTCAAAAAGTTATCAAACTGTGCATACCCTTTGACCCAGCAGCATTTCTAGTGGGCTTATATCCCAAAGAAATCATAAAGAAAGGAAAAGGCCCCACATGTGCAAGAATGTTTGTGGCAGACCTTTTTGTAGTGGCTAGAAACTAGAAATTGAATAGATGCCCTTCAATTGGAGAATGGCTGAATAAATTATGGTATATGAATATTATGGAATATTATTGTTCTGTAAGAAATGACCAGCAAGATGATTTCAGAGAGGCCTGGAGAGACTTACATGAACTGATGCTGAGTGAAATGAGCAGAACCAGGAGATCATTATACACGGCAACAACAGTACTATATGACAATTAATTCTGATGGACATGGCTCTCTTCAACAATGATACCTTTCAAACCACCTCCAATTGTTCACTGAAGAAAGCCAAATACACCCAGAGAGAGGGATGCGAAATGTGGACCACAACATAACATTCTCATACTCCTTGATTGATGTTTGCTTACATTGTGTTTCCTTCATCTGATATATCGTTTGTGTAGATAAGATTTTTCTTGCACAACAATGATAAGTTTGGAAATATGTATACATATATTCGATTTGCCAATATTTTAACATAATTAACATGTAGTGGATATCCTGCCATCTAGGGAAGGGGTGGGGAAGTTGGGGGGAAAAATTTGTAACGGAAAGCTATGTAAGGGTTATTGTTGAAGAATTACCCACACATATGTTATGCAAATAAAATAAAATTAAAAAAAAATTTCCCTTTTTTCTCTAATCGTTATACTTTCTAACACAGCTTATCCACAACTAGAGCTTGTGATTCAAGTAATGACTTTTTTAATATTAATGACTTTTACTATCCCAGTGAAACAGAATGTGCATTTCTTTTCCTTCTTCAGTGATACCATAAGAAGAGGGGAAGAAATAATAAGAGACTATGCAAATAAAGAAAAAAATGTCTTTTTCATATTTCTGTAATGAAAAATGTTTCAAAGTGCTGTAAGCACTCACATAAATGATGATTGCCTCCTGGTTTTCCAGGATTAGTATCAAAATGATGCACATATTCAGAATGTTAATATTCTTATCAGAGCTGTATGACTGCAAAATGACCAATAAAAATTCCCTAAACATCTGGATTCTGTCTAACTTTTTTCAAAGTTTATGAAGAGCTGGTAGTTCTAGCAGGAAGGAATTTTCATTTGGCTTCCAAGGCTTGGGGGATTCAATACAATTATGAAATGTTTTTGCTACAGGGTTTCTAGACTTCAGCTGTGAAATTCAATACCCAGTCACAGATGCTGAAAATCCAAGAGTAGGTACAACTTAGTCATTGTGCAAAATCCTTATTGCAGAAAGAAAAGTATTGTTTTGTTGTTATTGTTTTTAACAACTAATAATAAAGTAAGAATTTCACATTAATTTTAATAATTAACAGTCAAAACTGTATCATAGAAATAACATTGTATTAGGAATCAGATAATGGGTACCAAACCTGGCTATGTCAACTAATTTGGTCAAATAATTTTTCATCACAGGATCTCAGCTTTTGCATCATGTAATTTCTTATTATATATATGTATTATTTTGTAGATATTGGGGGTAAAGGAGACAGCAAGATAGTACAGTATATAGAGTGCCCAGTGTAGAATAAGGATTCTCATCTTTCTGAGTTCAAATCTGGCCTCAGAAACTAGTTGGGTGACCCTGGAGAGTTCATTTAACTCTCCCTAAGGTTTCCATATAAAAAATAAGTTGGAAAAGGAAATGGCATACCATTTTGGCATTTTTGCTAAGAAAAAATCCAAATGGAACCAAAAGGAGTCAGGTATGAGTATAAATGACTGACCAATAACAATACTGGAGATGAATTAGAGATCATATCTAACTTGATGGTCTGTAAATTGATGTATCTGTTCTCTTTAAGTACCCATATAATATTCTCTTTATGTACCCCACAAGTGCCAAATACAGTGTAGAGTCAATTCAAATAGTTTCTCCCTATACTCCAACCATTTTCTGATCAGTCACATTGCTATTATTGGGCTATACAATAGATCCTACAAGTTTATATGCTTGCATCCCCTGAATTTCTGTCATGGGGCTCTTCTGTTATGACTAGCATTTATTTCACATTCAACATCTTTGGACTATTAGTCAAACTTCACTTTTCTCTCTAATGCCTGGCCATCTTCCTATACATTTATCCTACTTTTAACACTCCATGACTTATTATTCCTGTCACTTTCTAGCCAAAAGTACCTCACCTTGGTCACCACTTCATTAATATGTTTTCTCATCTTCTTTTAAAATAAAAGGTAAGGAGGGAGTGATGGAGCAGAGCCAAGATGGTGGAGATATCCTTCAAATCAACATAAAATCAAGTCTCTGAACTGGTTTTGGAGTGAAAGAACCCACAAATTTTAGTGTAACAAATTTCCAGGAGAAAATATTTTGGAAGAACTGCAGAAAAGATATGTTTCAATTGAGCATGGAGGGAGCAAGTTCAGATGAATGCAAGTACCCAGGGTGGTGTGGCATCCCATGAGATAAATGGAGGAACTTACAGCAATGTTGGCTACTATGTCCTGGTTGCAAGCCAGTAGATCAGCAGATTAGCTGCAAGACATCCAACACAAATACAAAAGGCAAATAGTGAGCCCCTAAACCTCAAATTAAGAAGGACCTGGCCAGCATTGGACAATATTTTCTCTTTGCCCTAAAAGCAGACCTCAAGCTTATTTTTTTATTTCATTTTATTTGCAAAACATATGCATGGGTAATGCTTCAACATTAACCCTTACATAGCTTTCTGTTACAGATTTTTCCCCCCAGCTCCCCACCCCTCCCCTAGATGGCAGGATATCCACTACATGTTAATTATGTTAAAATATTGGCAAATCAAATATATGTATACATATTTCCAAACATCATTGTTGTGCAAGGAAAATCGTATCTACATAAAAGACATATTAGATAAAGGAAACACAATGTAAGCAAACATCATTCAAGAGTATGAGAATGTTATGTTGTGGTCCACATTTCACATCTCTCTCTCTGGGTGTACATGGCTTTCTTGAGTGAAATATTAGAAATGGTTTGAAACATTTCATTGTTGAAGGGAGCCATGTCCATCAGAATTGATCGTCATATAGTATTGTTGTTGCCGTGTATAATGATCTCCTGGTTCTGCTCATTTCACTCAGCATCAGTTCATGCAAGTCTCTCCAGGCCTCTCTGAAATCGTCCTGATGGTCGTTTCTTACAGAACAATAATATTCTATACTATTCATATATCATAAATTATTCAGCCATTCTCCAATTGAGGGGCATCTATTCAGTTTCCAGTTTCTTGCCACTACAAAAAGAGCTGCCACAAACATTCTTGCACATGTGGGGCCCTTTCCTTCCTTTATGATTTCTTTGAGATATAAGCCCAATAGAAATACTGCTGGGTCAAAGGGTATGCACAGTTTGATAACTTTTTGAGCATAGCTCCAAATTGTTCTCCAGAATGGCTGTATGCGTTCACAGCTCCACCAACAATGCATCAGTGTCCCAGCCTTCCCACATCTCCTCCAACATTCATCATTAACTTTTCCTGTCATTTTAGCCAATCTGACAGGTGTGTAGTGGTACCTCAGGGTTGTCTTGATTTGCATTTCTCTGATCAATAGTGATTTGGAGCACCTTTTCATATGACTACAAATAGTTTTAATTTCATCCTCTGAAAATTGTCTGTTCATATCCTTTGACCATTTATCGATTATAAATATGAGATAATTCTCTATATATTTTAGAGATGAGACCTTTATCAGAACCCTTAAATGTAAAGATGATTTCCCAATTTATTGCTTCCCTCCTAATCTTGACTGCATTGGTTTTGTTTGTACAAAAACTTTTTAACTTAATATAGTCAAAGTTATCTGTCTGGTTTTTAATTAAGAGTTCCAGTTCTTCTTTGGAAATAAATTTATTCCATCTCCATAGGTCTGAGAGGTAAACTATATTATGTTCCTCTAATTTACTTATAG
>JAJPUD010030001.1:0-13472 GCA_023553655.1 Myrmecobius fasciatus
CACTACACACCTGTCACATTGGCTAAAATGACAGGAAATGATAATGATGAATGTTGGAGGGGATGTGGGAAGGCTGGGACACTGATGCATTGTTGGTGGAACTGTGAATGGATCCAGCCTTTCTGGAGAGCAATTTGGAACTATGCTCAAAAAGTTATCAAACGGTGCATACCCTTTGACCCAGCAGTGTTTCTATTAGGCTTATATCTCAAAGAAATCATAAAGGATGGAAAGGGCCCCACATGTGCAAGAATGTTTGTGGCAGCCCTTTTTGTAGTGGCTAGAAACTGGAAACTGAATGGATGCCCATCAATTGGAGAGTGGAAGAATACATTATGGTATATGAATGTTATGGAATATTATTGTTCTGTAAGAAACGACCAATAGGAGGATTTCAGAGAGGCCTAGAGAGACTTGCAGAATGAGAATGACAGCAATGTTCCAAACTTCTCACTAAAATATTTAAAAATTTTTGTCATTTAATATTGAAGTTCTTGAGCCTTATCATAACATTTTGGGGTGAGTTGAAACTGAGATTGGTTTGTGTTGGTGATACATAGATTTTTTTTCTGTTTATACCTTACCTTCTCATTCAAAATTTCTAGATAATTTTCTTATAAGATTTTCTAAATTCTGATATTCAGTTTTTTAAACTTTTTTGTGAGATATCTTTGAGAATTCTTTTGAAAATGAATTCTTAGATAGTTTGTAGAATTTATCTTCAGAGTCAGTTTTTTTTTGTTTTGTTTTATTTTTTGGTTTACAGAGATTCAGGTATTTTCTGAATTTTCTTATCCTGTGTCATTTTTCTCACATTTTTCTTCTATCTCTGTATTTTGAATGACAGATCTCTTTTTCAATGGATATATTGTTAGTTAGGTGTTTCCTCTAAGAAATATTTCCATATTTTTCTTTTTGACTTCTTTTGTGAAAGCCCCAATTTCCACTCTAACATATCCTTAATTTTTATTATTATTATTCAATTTCCAAAATAATTCTGGATAATTTTATAGTTGATCAGCAATTATTTGGGAGATTTTTTAAATTTGTGGTTTTTAGTATTTTTATCTTTTCTGTTTTCTTTAGCATTCTTTTGCTCTATATTATTAATTTATTATGTTAAGTCATTTCTCCTTCCTAGGCCTTGATTTTATAATTTGTAAGATACTTGCTTTAATAATCTCTGAAGACCCTTATCTTTCTATACACTATTATCAGAAATGCATCTTGGACAGAAACTTTTCACTCATTGGACAGAAATATGGTAGAATCTATCAATAACAAGGAAAAGGATGCTTCTATTCATTCAGATTTTTGTGTCTGCTATATTTAATGATATTATTATAAAGATATATCACCCAAAAACAAAGTAAGAATTAGGCAACGAATAGATAACTTAGTAGTTTTGTCAGGTGGTTTCTTTGATACATTTTTGATAACAGTGTTCATATCCATTTACAAACATGACTTTTGCTTGAAATTCATGAAAGATTAACATTGAAAAATAAAAAGCATTTCCAGAAAAACTCAATTTTCTTCTGCCCTTTATGTATAGGTGAGTATATTTAGAGAGCTATGTGTGTCTTTGTGTATGGGTATATATGTGTGTGTGTGTTTAATCTCATTCCAATAAGCATAAATTTCTATTCCAAAAATACTTGATGTAAGTCTAATCTTTTATTTGGTTATGCTATTTAGATGATATTATCCATTATGACTCCACCAAATTACCTTTTTTTTCTTATGTCAAATATCTGATTTCATTTTCATTTTTATCTGATTCTGATTCTGTGTGTGTGTATGTGTGTGTGTGTGTGTGTGCACGCACACGCATATGCACATGCATCTCTGTGTGTGTGAGAAACAGAGAGACAGACAGACAGACAGACAAGATGCATGCAGGTGCACACACACACACATACACAGAATTTATGGAATAAAACAAACATTTCCATAAGATAGTACTCACACGCAAAGATGATCTTACAAGAAGCTCCAAATCCACTATTCTCAAATTTTTTTTTTCCTTTCCAATATACAAGCATATCATCATGTAAATTTCTTTTTCTTTTTCTCTCCTCCATAAAAATAATGCACGTAGGAAAAAAAGCAGTTCTTGCCCTCAAGCAACTTGCATTCTATTGGAAGAATACAACATATAAAAAGGAAGGTGTAAAAAGAAAAGACAACAGCAATTTACAACTGTACCATGTTATAGGAAGCCCAGAGTGCAGCCTGGAAAGGAATGAGACTTAACTGGTTTGGGTGCCCTTCTAAAATGGAGTTTCAGAGAGGAGTCATTCAGTAAGAGGCAGAAGGTATCTGGTGGAAGCTACTCAGTTTATGGTAAAGCAAAGCTTTAAGATAAAGAACTTGGACATGATAGAAAATGTCAATCATACAGCCAGAAGAGTAATTATTTTCCCTGTGCTTTTAAAGAGAAAAAATATAGCAATATGATTCATCTTGATAATCATTTTCTCAAATCACTATTTCTGCTGCTGATATTTTTTGCTAAACATTTCTTATTTCCAACAAATTTCTCAAGGCCCTGATGGTTTGTATAGAAAAAAAATAAGTCTTGTAATCCTTAATCACAGAAATCTTGAAAACATTTGCAATTTAGTGATCTCGCAAAATAATTATTGGGGCCATGTCGGAAATAGCTTTCTGTGTCCCACGGAACTTTTCAGGGTCTCACATAGGATAGGTGTTCATTAAATATTTGTTGAATAAATGAAGGATAGACAGCATGAAAAAAGTCAGGTTTGGCTGGAAAGAAAGCATCATTGAGACAAAAATGGAATTTTCAATTCTGGCCGAGTAAGAGGATTCTACATAATGCAAGCAAGTCTTTATAAGAGCCCCACCCCCACCCCAACCAGACCAATATTCTTTATTATTCTTTACCACTATCAGATGTAGGAAAACTGCCAGAATCAAGATCCCCTGGAACAAATTTGAAAAGCACAATTTCATTTGATGGAATTAGAGTTGAATGGACTGTTTCATATTAAAACTAAGCCCTGGCCAATGCAGTGAATACATCTAGTGATACTGGGCACATGCTTTCCTTCCTTAGCTCTTGGCACTGCTGCTCCCATGGTCTCTTTTCCTTTGCGATATGATAACATTGCAATGATACTTAAATGCTGACACAACAGAAAACCTTGCCAGTTTGGCTCTCAACCTTGGCAAGCTTTTTGTTATAGTTGCAACCCAGAACACTGTGAGCTGCAAGAAACTTGCATATCTCCTATAGAGTGTCTTGCAAAGGGGGTTGAAGAGAAATAAGAGAGATGCTAATTTTAGAGAGGGAGAATAGTAAATAGGACAACAAGTGAAAGCTCTCTTTTGGCATGTTGGAACTTTTTTTTTCTTTTAAAGTGTGATTTCTTCTCCCAAATGTTGCACTAGATTTATTTTTAAAGGTGTAATCTATTTCCATTCCACTGCTATGTCATCTATAATTTAAATTTATGAGATAAATCTTGAGGTTCACCAGTGGAGCAGCTGGAGAATTCTAGCCACTCTGCCATTGGAAATGCAGATTTACGAAAAATTTTGAGTCTGACAAGCCCTACTGAAAGAGCTTTACTGCCTTTCCTGACAAGCATCCATCAGCATGTAATATTTATTCCTCTGTTTTAGTTTCACTACAAATAATTGGTGGTCCCTCAGCAAGAAGACAATTTCCTGCTGAGGCAGCACCACCTGTACAGTCTTATCAAGCCCAGAACAAATGTTCTAACATGGGAGCTTTCATGGAACTGATGGAAAACGAATGAGAGATATTTACTAAAATGAGGAGAAGTAGCATTTTCTGCCCTAACTATATCATTATTATAGGTTTCTCTTTCCCTAATCCTATATTACTATATGAATAGAAGTGAGTCAAAAAGATGCACATTTTTGCTGTCAACAACAAAACATTTCAAATGTCTTTTTCTTGAATTTAGTCCTTCTAATATATCATATATATATACCTTTCTTGACTGGAGCAATATATATAATCCCCTGAAGAAAAATAATGCAATATAGTTCAATTCATAGAATTCTCCTATGTTAATTTTTATAGAATTCAAAGTTTTAACATATGGCAAAAATGAAAAGGGACCAGGATACTTGGAAAGCTTTGCAGAAGCAAATCAATTGAATTATATTCACCATAGCACTGCCATTTTTTCATATGACCCAGGGATTTATGTTCTTAATCCTTGGTCAAAAGACTCTTATTTATCTTCATTCCAGTTCAATGTACATTAGTGCCTACTGTGTGTAATGCCCTCGACTGGATGTTGGGAATACAAACACAAAAATTAAATTGCTCCTGACCTTTAGCAACTTATAGTCTCCCAGAGCTTAACAATCTTCTGAAAAGTAGAATCAAGTAAAGAAGCTATATACTGAAAATATTTTTTTAGATTGTGGCACAAATAAGATAAATTAATTCAAAGTTTTAAAATAATATACTATAAGAGCAAATGTGGCTCATTCAATACCTTACACTGTCTAATAAATTCTATAGAAATCCCAATTAGAATCTCCCTGCTATGGCAAAGAAATAAGGTATCCATAGATAAAACAGAGTCATAATATGGCTATTGTTGAAGATTCTATCACTACAAATATTTTTTTTCTTTTACACTCATACTTAACTTTTTGTTAGCATGTGAAATCACACTCTGTAATAAAAGTCACTTTCTATAGTATACAGTACTATAAATAGTTTGAAAGAAGAGATTTCCCTTTTCATCATCAAAAACTAGTTACATGTTTTCTTTGCACATAAAAAGTATTCAATAAATGTTTTAATAGCAATAAATCTAAATTTCATTGATACAGAAATTTAAAAAAACCTATGTCCAAAATAATGTATATATCTTATACACTTTGAGAAAGAGGAAAATAAAAAGAATATAATAAATATGTGAGAAAAAACAAAAACCTTAAATTTGGGATAAATTTTCAAATAAATTTCCTAATGTTATAAATTCCTAGAACTACTGTCTACAACTCTGTAATGGGTATAAGCCATAGAAGCATATTTAATTTGTAGTTGATTAAAAAAATCTTTTCTTAAAGTTAGCATAAATAGTCTAACCATGGAATATTCTATTTCATATGGTAGTGAATCTCCTATCATTCTATATGTTCAAATAAAGAATCAATGATCCTTTGTAATGTAGCACATTATAGGCCCTAAATAAATGTATGTTTACTTTACCACTTGGTGAAGATTTTAGAGGAAATTGCTTTTGGGATACAAATTAAACTAAATGATATCTGAGGTCCTATCCAATTTTATGATTTCAGAATTAAATAATTCAGCAGTAGAAGCACTATGTAAGGGTATGGTAGTGGATAGATATGTTAAGATAGATTGTGGTAGACTACATAATTATGTTGTAAATGGAAAAATACTGAAAAGGGAAATGATGTGAACTTACTACTTTAAAATTCTTCTTGGTTTTAGAAAAAAGCAGAGACTAATAGGTAGATGTGGAAAACATTTTATTAACTAGTAGCCCCCACGCCCAAAAGGAAACCTAGCTTCCCTACTTACCTATTTGACTACTTTGCCATTTAAAAAATATTTACAAGGGTCAGCTACATATAATTTGAAGTCATTTTGGATAAGGTTATTAGTAGAGAATAAATAGACATTTGCAATGGATATTCACAAAGGGACTATGTCTTTACCTTCTCATAGTTCAATGAATTATATAGAGAATATAATATCCAATTGTGCTCATTATGTGTTGACTATGAAAAAGTAACAGATCAAAACATAGTCTTATAAGCTCTTTTACAAATGTTTGTTGACCAATTGTCTCATAGAGATTATTGTTGTTTGTCCTTCATTCCTGAAGAGGGCCATGACTTGCAAGTGAATTGGATTTCTGTTAGAAATGGCTGTGAAAAGTCATCAATCTCATTTTCTTTTCTGGAGCCTAGGATGTTAGAGAAGATTGCTTCTTGGGAACAAACTGAACTAACTCATCCCTAAATTCCTTTTGAATATGATAATTCTAGGATTAAATGATCCTACAGCAGAATATCTGTGGAAGTGAATGATAATATTTACTTCTGGAAAGGTAGACTGATCAGTTACTTGCGAAAGGGCTATATTTTACAACCAGCTGCCTTCCATCTACATATCAAGATCCCTTAGTATTCTTTGGAAGATGTTCAACAGAAAACCAAACAAAACCCTGTTCAGTTGCCCTCTATTAATAAGCATGGTGAGATGTAAAACAGAGAAGTATATACTTACCAAAATTTTTTCTCATTTTGATGGAGGAGATTCTATGTAGAGTCTAAGTCAAGGATAGAATCCCTGTGTAATGAGATATCCTTGGTTTTGGTTAACCAAAATCTTACAGTGTTATCCTCACAATGTAGGAGAATGCAAGGAAAGTCTCCAGTTTGTTGGGTGAATCTCTGTGGAAAACTTTTGGGAAGACAGCTAAGAGTAGCAGAGGATGGGTGTAAGCAGATGGCTTGTGATTATCACTGAAGTGGATCTTTCAAGTTGAAGAGATAACAGATCTATTTGACATTTACTAGATAACTAATGGAAAATAAATGTTTAGTCAGCAGCATTCATGGTATGATTGAAGTGAGGAAAGTTACCAAAAAATAAAAAAAAAACACAAGTAATATAGCATCCAAATAATTTTGTTGTACTAACAGCAGAAATTGTTAGCAATACATTTCCCCTTCCTTATCATCTTTGCTTCTTTTATTTTTCTAATGGTCATGTCCCTTATTTACCTGCCTATCTATGTTTCTTTAACCAATTAAATTAAATTATTGTTAATTAAAAACCAATAGATAGTTAGAAAATTATAGTTTAACACTATAGTCAGAACATTATACTGTTTGAGGATATTATTTAATTTTATAGAATCACAGTTTCTTCCCTTAAAACATTGCATTTTGAAGCAAAAAGAAAAAAAGTTTCTCATCCAAATGATGAATGATAATCATATGGAAAAGAATAGTTCTGCAGAAATCTCCCATTCCTATGATGCTTTCATGAATTCAGGCCTTTAATTTACAATTTACAATTATTAAAGGTAAATATTCAACATTCTCAAAGGTTGGTTTTTGCTCATTCTACACTAGAACTGGATGAGGTTTGGGTGTATGACTGAGTATGAATTAGCAAGCAAAGTCCCTCGAGTCCCTCCTTTTCCATTCCAATAGGACTGGGACCACTATTTCTCAGGCTAGGTCACATGAACCACTACCTCTTCTCTGTCTTGGTTGAGGTCTTTAGCACTTTCTGCCTAGTCGTAAATCATATCCATTTGACCTTTGAGAAAAATCGCCACCAGCAGAGGCTAAGGAATCTTTGGTCTTTTCTTCTTTCTGAACCTTTGCTCTGTAAATATATGAGATCACCAAATGATATGCATATATTCAAATGGCCTGATTTATATATTAGAACCAAGGAATTTTAAATTATATTTTTAGTTTTTGCAAAACATGGATTGGCTGGCTTCAGGCAAAAGGATGGAAATCCTCTTAGATCTATATTTAGGATTTATAAAAAACTTTTGAAACATTTTGTCAATCTGATTTCTTTTTACAAATCAAAATGGTTCCCACAAGAAGCAGAGGATTTGAAAATATGGTTTATTGACAGACTTGGACTAACTTGGACTAACTATTTTTTTTCTGTCAGGTCAGTTTTGCAACAATATGTACTTATTAGATACCAATTTGATTTCTTCCCTTCATGAGAAAAGATTATCTCTTATCTCCCTTATCTCATGGGGGTTTACTGAAGATTAATTAGTTAACATTGGCAGGCCAAAGGTGTAATATATCTGCTAAGTATTATTATTATTACCATCTCACTTATCTTGAAAGTATGTTGTTTCTAAAGCCATAATGCCTAAGTGCCATCTGCTCACAGCAGCCTTTACCATCTCCCGACTCAGCAACTGAATCCGGTATCTGAATAAATAGATGTGCTCAAAAAATCTATCACACCTCCATCTGTGCCTACGGAATATGATTTCAGACATAGGCAGGAATGCAAATCAATCACAAGTGTTGAGGATTCTCCAATGCTCAGAGTTAGAGTCACATTCTAAGATTTTGCTCTAATATCTTTACATTTGTTAGTCGGCTAACACATGCATTCCTTCTGTTCTGTTCTTTTCTTTTTTATTTCTGTATCAGAAATAGGATGTCACATTAGAGACTAAACTGCCATCTCTTTTGTTTCTAAGAAGTCAGAAGACAAAACTTCCCCCGAATATATTCACTGTCTGATCTTTTGCAAAAATTAGCTCTTTGGCTTTTTTTTAATAAAGTGTTTTAGATATTAGTATAATTATCAGAATCTAATGAGTTTTTAAAGGTTTCTATATGAAGCCATGGTTTTAAAACTTCTCTTCTGCCAGAATTATAACTAGGTTACAGACAACATGACATGATCTATGACCTATTTTTACTAATGACTAAAGAATGAAGATACAGCTCCTTATGAATAAGCACTCTTCCTAGAACATGACAGGGCAGTGAGACTGTGAAAGCTCAGAGAAACTTTGCTCAAACCCTTAAGTAAAATTATCCGAAAGCCACTAGAGTAATTGAAGTACTGTTCTTTGCTGCTGAAATTGCTACTGTTATTACAGTATCACTGTAGAATTCAAATATACGATGAGAAAAGTAATCCCATAGTCTGATATTCTGCCCCCCCCACCCATCTTTTTTCCCTCTAGATTAAGTTTAGAAGATTAGCTTGATTGTATAATTTATAGAGAATTGAGTTAGGAAGGACAGGTCAGGAAAATGAGTTCAAATCTTACATACTCACAAGCTGTATTACTTTGAGCAAATTATTTGACCTCAGTTTCTCGATTTCCTTAGCTCTAAAAAGAGGATGATAATAGCATCTACCTTCCAGGATAGTTTTGAGGATCTATTGAGATAGTATTTGTAAAGTGCTTAGCACAATATTTGCCTTATTAAGGTACTTAATAAATGTTTGTTCTGATTCTTCCTTTCCTTTTGTAATTCAGTTATTACCCCTCCTTCAGGTGGTCGAGCCTATCTCACTAATGTAAATTTATAAAAATAGAAAAATCACTGGATTTGAAGTCAGGAGATCAAGGTACAATTTGTGGTTCTGTGGAAAGTACAGAGAAAACTGTGGAAGCGATCGGGGCCTCAGTTTCCTCATATGAAAAATTAAAGACTAGTTCAGGAGTTACTCATCTTTTTGTATTACAGACTTCTTGGGCAGTCTTTGAGCAGTATACAGAAGAAAAATAATAATATTGAAATATATGGGATTATTAAAGGAAACCAATTATATTGAAATACAATAAATGAAACTTTTCAAAAGTTCTTTTAAAAAGAATTATGTAATTTAGGTTAAGAGCATTTAGACCAGATGATCACTGAAGTCCCCTTTTTTGGGAGAAAGGGAAAATAAATAAACATTTCCATATTGCTTACTATATGTTAATCATTATGCTAAGCACTTTCCACACATCTGAACTGATCTTCAAAACAACTCTACAAAGTGGATGCTGTTGTCCCCATTTTACAGTTAAAGAAACTGTGGTAAAAAGAGATTAAGTGAGGCTGTTGCTGTCTGATGCTGAATTTGAACTTCAGTCTTCCTTTCTCTCTCTCTTTTTTTTCCTGAGGCAATTGGGGTTGAATGACTTGCCCAGGGTCACACAGCTAGGGAATGTTAAGTGTCTGAGATCAAATTTGAACTCAGGTCCTCCTGACTTCAGGGCTGGTGCTCTATCCACTGCACCACCTCACTGCTCCCAGTCTTCCTTTCTCAAGGCTTAGGATTCTATCAGACACTTTTAACTCTAGTCTAGTCTATTGTGTTCCCCTTGACAACTAATTTTTTTTAATAAGACTGCATTTGGCTTTTAGAGAACCCAGTGCTTTTTAAAAATGAATTCCCTGCTATGTTGTAATGCTATGTACTTGCTTATGGCCTGAAATCTCGAGGAAGTTCCTCTCTGGGAGATGCCTTCCAAAGGTTGCTCTCTGAATAAGATTTCTCCTGAGGCTGTTCTAGATTTCACCTTCTGACATCAGCCACTTGCTCCACAGTCTTTGACACAACCAATGGCATCCTTGCAGGATAGACAATCATCACTGTATGTCTCTTCCTGGCCTAGCTAAATGCTTTAATTGCTGTGTTATTCTAATGATGTTGAAAAATTCCCATTTCTTCATCCTTATCCCCATATTTTACTTCCTCCCCTCCTCATAAAACACTGTTCCTCAAATAAATGATGCATAATTACAGAATGTTTCTTTATCTTTATTTTGGCACCCACCTCTACTCATTAGCTTAATTTCTTTAGCCTCAGTTTCTTCATCTCTAAAATTTGAATTACAAAGTCTGTAGTATAGTGATTGTGATAGTAAAATTAGATATTTGAAAAAAAAAACTTGTTCCAAACCTTAAATCACTATATCAATTGTAGTATTATTAATTATTATTAAGTAGATAGAGATAAAGATAGGGATAGAGATGGACCTGTGATTTCATTGATAGAATGAGCTCTTGGGACAGGGAACTATCTAAATCAATGTATTAGGCATCTTCTCTGTAATTTAGAATCTTGGAAAGCTGACAAAAACCCAGAGAGATTAAGTGATTTAGCTAGAATTTGTCAAGAGTTTCATCTTGAAGCTGAGTCTATGTGTACTTAAGACTATCCAGTAAACAACAAAAGGTATTTAATACACGTTTGTTGAATGATTGAGTGAAAAGTTATTTTTTCTTCATCATAAATATATATATACATATATATATATATAATTTCTGTTCTCTGGGCGACAGATGTTCTTTCGAGTCTTAGGCATACTACAGTTAATAATGTGGTGACTTATAACTTAATGGGAACAATAATTCAGTAAGATAGTTATCTTCATTGGTTAGTGCTCTTGAGTTAAAAGTAATAGAGAATGTATGTCTTTAAAGTCATTTCAGCTCCTTAATACATTGGAATGCTTGACTGAATTATGCAGACAGCAACTCAATAGGTATGCTATTATATAACAGCCAGGGTATCCCTTTGTCAGTAATCCCCTGGCTCTCTCCTCCAAAGAATGCTAAATATACACATATATATATTGGGGACAGCATTTACAGTGATTTTTTTTTGAAACTTTATGTAAATAAAGCAGCGGCCATCAAAACCATTTGGTACTGGCTGAGAAATACAGCAGTCGATCAGTGGCACAGGATAGGTTATCAGGACAAGCTAGGTAATAATGTTAGCAATTTAGTGTTTGATAAACCCAAAGACCCCAGTTTTTGGGATAAGTACTCACTATTTGGCAAAAACTGCTGGGAAAATTGGAAACTAGTGTGGAAGAAATTAGGGCTAGATCCACACCTAACACCACACACCAAGATAAGATCTAAATGGGTTCATGACCTAGATATAAAGAATGATATTATAACCAAATTAGAGGAACATAGGATAGTTTACCTCTCAGACCTGTGGATATGGAATAAATTTATGTCCAAAGAGGATCTGGAACTCTTAATTGAACACCAGATAGATAATTTTAATTATATTAAGTTAAAAAGTTTCTGTACAAACAAAACTAATGCAGACAAGATTAGGAGGGAAGCATCAAATTGGGAAATCATCTTTACATTTAAGGGTTCTGATAAAGGTCTCATCTCTAAGATATATAGAGAATTGTCTCATATTTATAAGAATTCAAGCCATTCTCCAATTGATAAATGGTCAAAGGATATGAACAGACAATTTTCAGATGATGAAATTAAAACTGTTTATAATCATATGAAAAGGTGCTCCAAATCACTATTGATCAGAGAAATGCAAATTAAGACAACTCTGAGGTACCACTACACACCTGTCAGATTGGCTAAAATGACAGGAAAAGTTAATGATGAATGTTGGAGGGGATGTGGGAGGGCTGGGAAACTGATGCATTGTTGGTGGAGCTGTGAACGGATACAGCCATTCTGGAGAGCAATTTGGAGCTATGCTCAAAAAGTTATCAAACTGTGCATACCCTTTGACCCAGCAGCATTTCTATTGGGCTTATATCCCAAAGAAATAATAAAGGAAGGAAAGGACCCCATATGTGCAAGAATGTTTGTGGCAGCTCTTTTTGTAGTGGCTAGAAACTGGAAACTGAATGGATGCCCATCAATTGGAGAATGGCTGAATAAATTATGGTATATGAATGTTATGGAATATTATTGTTCTGTGAGAAACAACCAGCAGGACGATTTCAGAGAGGCCTGGAGAGACTTGCATGAACTGATGCTCAGTGAAGTGAGCAGAACCAGGAGATCATTATTCACGACAACAACAATACTATATGAGGATCAGTTCTAATGGACATCACTCTCTTCAACAATGAAATGCTTCAAACCAGTTCCAATTGTTCGGTGAAGAGAGTAATATACACCCAGAGAGAGTGATGCAAAATGTGGACCACAACATAACATTTTCATGTTCTCTATTGAGGTTTGCTTGCATTGTATTTCCTTTATCAGATTATTCTTTCTTGTAGATATGATTTCTCCTGCACAAAAAATGATGCAATAACTATACATATATTCGATTTCTTAAGTATTCTAACATAATTATCATGTAGTGGATATCCTGCCATCTAGGGGAGGGGTGGGGAGTAGGGGGGAAAATTTGTAACAGAAAGTTTTGTAAGGGTTAATGTTTAGGAATTACCCATACATATGTTTTGCAAATAAAAAGTATTAATAAAAAAAGAAAGAAACTTTATGTAAAATTAAGCATTGTAACCATTCTATGTAATATATTTTATTTGATTTTTTTTGTTTTTACGTCATCTATTTTTTCCCAAAGCATAAACTGTCCTTTATAACAAAAAATGAGAGAAGGGGGAAAAGAATTCTTCAAAACTAATCAATGTACACAGGAATGCCCAGTAATTTATGTTTGAAAAACTCTTAGTCATCCACTTCTGAAAAGATACTTATTTTGGGGGTAAAGCTTAGCTTTTTTTTTTAACACCATTCAGTTCTCATAATTAATTTTGTTGCTTTTTCTTTCTATTTACCTGGCTGTAGTAATCATATACATTATTATCCTGATTTTGCTTACTTCCTGTGCAGCACTATTCATATAAATCTTTACATGCTTCTTTGTATTACTAAATTTACAATTTCCTAAGCACAGTATTATCTCACTAAATTCATATACAACAACTTGCTTTAATCTTTTCACAATATATGTGTATCTACTTTATTTCCAGTTCTTGCTATTACAGAGATTTCTGCTATAAATATTATGATGTAAATGGAATCTTTATAGTTATTTTTTATCTCCTTGGAGAAAATGCTTAGAATATACTTTTAAGACTTCATGACTCCAACTTTGTATCAACTACAGAACTTCTCTTTCTTAAATCCTATGCCAGTCTAGGGTGATGGAGTCTTGATGCCCTCC
>JAJPUD010030003.1:0-13469 GCA_023553655.1 Myrmecobius fasciatus
GGGATCAAGTAGGAAAAACATATAATCCCTCTTCCATGCAATAGCCCCTCAAATGCTAGAGTTCAGCTATCAAGCTCCCTTGCTACATTTTTTTCCTCAAAAGTAAACACTATCAGTTCTTTCAACTGCTTTAAACCTGAATTTGAGGATCTTATCCACTCACGGATCCTCTTCTGGACCTTTCTTAGATCGTCAAAATGTATTAAGCATTAATACTTAAGTGCAAAATCTTCTCCAGGAAGAGTATATGAGCACCTTCATTTTCATTGCTTTGGGTTCTTTACTTCCCTTAATGAAATCCAAGATCATTAGTTTTCTTGGATGCCATATCACACCACTGACTATTATTAAAAATACAATTCACTAGGACTCCCAGATAATTTTCTAATTTTCAAATGACATTCTGGGAAGAATCTTGATGACAGATGGGAGCTGGGAACTTGTCCTCTAATCCTGTCTTAGGCACTTAATAGAAGGGTAAACCTTGGAAAATTATTTAACCTCTCTGGGACTCAGTTGTTTTACATGCAAATAGATAGGATAACATTCTCTGACCTAAGTTGCTTTCTAACTTTAAATCCATATTCCAAGGTTTTCTAGCTATGTCCATCATTGTCCTTTTATTTGCCAAATGTCCATACAACCAATATAGATATTCCACCCCCCCAGTAAATAAATGGTGAAAAACTACGAGAACATAGATTGAAATGTTTTTAAAGTTCTGTTTGCATAATTGTGCTTATAACAGTCTTACCTTGTCATTTAGCAAAGAGTAAAATTCTTGGGATTGATTGTGGAATGAGATTCCTCTTTATTTGCTCCTTCATCTGTAGCCCTCTGGATATAGGATGTCACACAGTAACTAATAAAACAAATGCATACTATTTTACATACACTCTTCTTATCATTCATTTCACATTGAACTCACTAGGGAGCTGCCATGCAACTGTTTGGCCAGCTCCGGCTTCAGCGGAAGATACAACGTACTCTAAAGTAAGCCAACTGCTTATCACTGATTCACAAATGGCTGAGATTAAATTCTGCTGTTATATCAGTAACTTTATCCATCAGGTCATGTGTACCCTCTATAGCTCTAAACAGTGTCTGTGCTTCCTTTGTAACTCACTGTACTTTAGGAAGCATGATATAACATATCACTTATGCATGAGTTTACTTTTTACTTTTTCCCACTAATGCATTTATGCTAGGCATTTGATTACCAAAAGATTGTTTTATTTCACTAAAGACAAAACACCACAAGTTCACAATTCAATCAAATTTAACATAATTAAATAACTGACTATTGTATGTTTATCATTGCCAAGCCAAGAATGAAAACAGTGATCTTCCCAGTCTACTGCAAAGAGCTCTTGAGTAAGAAGATTTGGGTTTGACTCCCACTTGTTATGTGTTCTATCTCTGGGCAATTTATTTACACTCACTGGGGCTTAAGTCTACTCATTAGACCTTACCTCATTCTCTCTTGCCACCTTGTTCTCCTCTCTATTTTCTCTCTTTCTCTTGGCTTTGCTTCTCTATGAGGTATATATGATTTAACAACATGGACAGTTATGTGGCACCATAGTATATACATTGCTAGGTCTAGAGTCAGAAAGATTCATCTTCTTAAAATCGAATCCACCTCAGATATCTATGAGCTGTATGACTCTGAAAAAGTCACTTAACTCTGTTTGTCTCAGTTTTCTCATCTGAAAAAAAAAAGAGAGCTTGAGAAAGAAATGGGAAATCACTCCATTATCTTTGCTAAGGAAAGCCCAAACAACATCTTGAAACATTTGACACAACTGAAAAATGACTGAATAACAACTACAACAGAAATCTTATATATCTTTGTACCTTTGTGCCTTTGTGTCTTACCCCTTTATCCTCTGAATCCATGAAAAACAGTAATAATCTTTGTCTAAACTTCCTGTTCCATTAAGTTTTTAACAGTGTTCTGCACATGGTACATACCGAAAAATAATGTTTGAAAAAAAGAACAAAAATGAGTATGATTACTGATACATAACCAAAAAGTTTCTTTGTGTTTATATGTATGTATATGTGTTCAGAAGATCATGAAAGCATGTTTAAAGTCATGAATAGCTGAAAATTAAAAAGAAAAAAAGTTAAAACACAACACAATAAATAAAATAGTACTCTAGGAAATAACTCCTATGTTTGTCAAAATATAAAAAGAAAAACAAAAACCTAAAAAATATCAAAAATTATGCCTAAAAGGGAAAATTATTATTAAGGAGATTTACTTTCAGAGAATTCACTTAAATTCATTCTTAGGTAAAAGAGACTCAATCATACTTGTAGAGAAGATGGAGCAGGTACAATTGAAGAAATTACAATTTTAAAGAGCAGGGACTATACAATCATAGTCTTTAAGATAGATAAATAAATTCCTTCATCATATAGATGGATTTTTTATGGTCTAGGTAAATTTTCCAAAGTCACACTAAGCTGTAACCCAGCTCTTCCAGCACTTTTTTCAATATGCCTTCCATAACTTTCAGGAACTAGGAAGCTGCATGCCATAATGAAGCGGCACAGGGGGAATATTTGTCACTTTTCTAATTTGGAGTAAATTTCTTTCATATACTTGATGCTTGTATACCTGATACTGCTTCATTGACTAGTAAGGATCTAGTGAACCCCAAATGTTCAATCATGTAATTGATGGGCATTTCTGCAAAGAGATTATTTTTAAAAATTATAAAACTATTTCAATAGATAAATATTTTTAAAAGAACCAGTAGTGGGTTTTTTGTTTTTGTTTTCTCTTTTTCAAAATAATGTTTTCATTGATTGTTTTATAATAATTCCTATAATTATATGAAGAATATTTTTTTCTAAAATGGTCTGATGGAGACATTCAGGCAACAACCACTAATCTGTGTAGTACGTGAACTTGAAATAAAATGTCATTTTAAACTGCTCTCCTTCCAAGCACATAGAAAATGTTTGGGTTCCAAATGCTAGGATTCCACTTTCAGTGATGGAGAAAACAGTTTGACATGATGATTTTTGCAAATATTTTCCATGTTTCTCCTGTTTGTAATCTCTTTTGTTCCATTTCACCCTAAAATGATCTAGGTGTGACTGTGTTTGACTAAATATCTTGCCCAAGTTTCTTCAAATGAGAATTAATCCCCACTGTTTCTTTGTCCATATTTCAAAATGCATTTGCATGAATTACATATAATATCTATTCATCAGTACATATATATATATATACATATATTATATATATATGGAGAGAGAGAAAGAAAGAGAAAAAGAGAGACAGAGAGAGAGAGAGACTAAACAGTACAGAGAGAGAGAGAGAGAGAAAGAAGGAAAGAAAGAAAGAGAGAGAGAATGACTAGACAGTTCAGGTAGACAAGTTGAGGCCCAGAGTTGAACAGAAGGAAAGAAGACTAGATTGTCTCTAGATAATTACAAAGTTCATTAACTGATACAATCTAATTATGAAAGTGACACACAATCTTTTTAATACTAATATTTTACTGAATGCAATATGGAATCAAACCCTCCTAGATCATTGCCTTGTCACGGTGGAAAGGATTGCATAGCTTAATGAAATTACAACCAATATCTTGCAGGGTTATCAAGATGGATAGGACATAGTGGAAAATGGAAAATTACTTTGGTATCTTTGTCATAAAAATTCCCTGAACAGCATTAAATAGTCTGTGGAGTTTCAGAGAGTTTGATACAACTGAATAATAGATATAGTAGCAAGATTAATGCTATATGACTGAGTTGAAAGAATTAAAAATTATTTTGGAAAAATAAATGGAGAAGCATATATTGAATTTGAACAGGGTGAATTATATGGACATTCAATGAGAAATTCAAATGAATATGACAAAAATACTGAATAAAAATTTTATAAGGAAATGTATGATACAAAGATATAATCACATTTCAAGGACAAGGAATGACAAATGGATGGATTTGGGGCTAATCAATTGTCTACCACTGAAGGACTTTTAGTGAATTTTTTATGATTATTTTAGTTTCATTATAGAGAGGATGCTTGATTCAATTAAAAGAATAAGTAACTTCAAAAGATCACCTGAACAGTAAATCTATAAATATTTAGGCTGTTTTTCATACAAAGCAATGTGGAGGAAAATGAAAATACTGTGAGTGGCATAATGAGAAAGTACATGGATTTGGTATCAGAGAAACTGGATTTGAATCCTTCTTCTGTTATTGTGACCTTGGAAAATCACTTACCTTTCCTGGGATGGAGTTTTCTTGGGAAAGTTAAGGTCCCTTTGAGCTCTGCATCAATAATCCTGTAAACTATAGAGTTTTTTTAATTAAAGCTTTTATTTTCAAAATATATGCATAATTTTTTAATATTCACCCTTCAAAAACCCTTGTGTTCCAAGTTTTTTTTCTCTGTTCTACCCTCCTATTCCCCTAGATAGCAAATAATCCAGCATATATTAAACATGTATAAGTCTTCTATGCATATTTCCACAATTATCGTGCTGCACAAGACAAATCAGATCAAAAAGGGGAAAAAAATGAGAAAGAAAACAAAATACAAGCAAACTACAACAAAAAAGTGAAAATACTACGTTGTGATCCACACTCACTCCCCACAGTCGTCTCTCTGGATGAAGATGGCTCTCCATCACTGAACAATTGGAACTGGTTTGAAGCATTTCATTGTTGAAGAGAGACATGTCCATCAGAATTGATCATCATATAATCTTGTTTTTGCCGTGTATAATGATCTCCCGGCTCTGCTCATTTCATTTAGCATCATTTCATGCAGTCTCTCCAGGCTTCTCTGAAATCATCCTACTTGTTGTTTCTTACAGAACAAAAATATTCTATAACATTTATATATCATAACTTATTCAGCCATTCTCCAACTGATGGACATTCACTCAATTTTCAGTTCCTTGCTACTACAAAAATGATTGCTAAAACATTTTTGCACATCTGGGTCCCTTTCTTTCTTTTATGATCTTTTTGGGATACAGATCCATTAGAGATACTGCTGGATCAAAAGGTAAATACTTCAGTTTAATTTTTAAAGCCCTTTAAGAACTGACCATAGCCTCACTTTCCAATTGTGTAGGATTTTATTCTCCCTTCTGCAAAACTGTCCCTCTCACTCTTTGACACTCTGTATTCTATCCACCCTGTCTTTCCCAATTCATCAGCTGTTCCCAAAGGTTTGAATGCACTTTCTCTTTTCTTCTATTGTAGTAGACCCCTTTCTTTCCTTGAGATGCAGCCCAAATATATCTTCTGCATGAAGCCTTTCCAAATATCTTCATATTTAATTCCTCCTTATCCAACTACACCAAACTAATGTATTTTTCTCTTTATGTTTATGTTGTATGTGCTTTGAAATGTACTGATTCCCTTAGTAAATGGATAGATAATGAGAAAAGAATGGCCAAGTTGGATAAAGGTCATGATGATTCATTGATGGCTATAGCCATTCATTCTCGACAATTAAAAAATGATCATTTCCCAAGGATGTCAAAACCATGAGTAAATCAGGATTTAAGGGTAATTCAAAGCCAGATAAACCAGCTTTGATTGTAAATACTTTATCAATTTTTTTTCATTGCTCTGCCCAGTTACTTTTGCCAAACACCTGTTAGAGCTGGCTTGGATATGTAGTAATTTTTTTCCATGCAGAATAAGGGGATTCCCTTGGACTCTTGTGGAGAGAGGAGCCTGACATAATAGCAGCAGCCTTGGAGAATCATGTTGAGATAGAATCCTGAAGTTCACAAATAAAATGACTTTCAATTAGTGCTATCAAGGGTAAAAATGGAAGCAAACCAAGCTCATTTCTTTGTGGCTATCCTATGCAGTGTTAGTACATCAAGGCTCATGGATAAATGACTTCTAAGCTGAATTAGGGAACAAACGGGAGAGGGTTGTGCTTAGAGTTAATTCTATATAGATTGGTATCCTCTTTTCACTATAGATTCAGTACTACTACCATTTTATCTAGATATTTCTATCACATGAGAGATAAATAGCACTAGCAAGTTTTCTCTTATTTCTACATCTACTAAATATGTTTCTACAATGGAAAACTCCACCCAATAATTATTTCATGGCTTGTAAGAAGCAAAACTCACAGAACTAAATATTGTTAGAAGAAATAATCATGTAGTATGTTGTAACAATCATTATGTCACACACACACACAAACAACAACCACCAAAAAAAAAAAAAAAACACTGTGCAAAACATAAAAAACAAACCATAGGATCAGGAAGACCCAAGATTAAATATGGTCTCTAATACATACTAGACATGTAACTATGTATAAACAACTTACATCCTCAGGCTCCTAAACAATTCTTTAAGACTGTAAATTAGCAATTAAATGCCAATTTACATCAATAGAAAGAGTCTTGACGAGGAGAATCCTCTATAACAATGAACTAACAGAACAAGGTGCCCTCAAGTCCACTTTACCCCCTAAAGATTTCATAGGTATGGATGTATTTCTTTCAAATTATTATAAGTGAATTTTTTCTGGGGCCATTTATATCTGCCACATAAGGAATGGAAATATTGTATTAGATAGTCATGATATAGTAGAAAGAATGTTTCAGATTCAGTCAACTATGATACAAGCATAAATAATATATATGTATATATATAATTTGTGCATGCATATGCATGACACATATACCATGTGCACACATGCACACATGTGCATATATAACACCTATATTATGCCACACAGTTAGAAAGTGTTAAGTGTCTGAGAACAGAAACTTAAATAAACTTAAAAATGCATTGCTGATTGTTAATTTATTGTTAAAATAACAAAATGTTATTTTTTTAATTGCCCTGTCTTTGAAAATATTTATTCTCTTGATTTCTTTATCAGTTCTTAATCTTATAGCTAACATTTTTAGGATCATATCAACTAATAATAGGATTTTTTTTGCTTTATTACTAAAATTATTATGAAATCTATGATGACATATATATTCTATCTCAATTTCAAAACTTATCATAACATTAAGAAAAAAAAAACACTTTTACTCAAAAATATAGGTTTTGGTTTCAGGGGCAATACAGGATAAGTATCTATCTGCTATGCTACTTATGTAAATATGGAACAATGGACAGCTTTTAAAAATGAAGACTGAAGGCTTTCTATTAATTACGTTATAGGAGATAAATATGGTTGGTGTTATCCACTAAGCTTAGGAGAGATAAAGTACAGAAAAAAGGCAGAACTAACAGATTACTTAACAAACATTGATTCAAACATGTTAAATAATGTAGACAAAGAGATGACAGCAATTTAATCCCAACAACTATATAGTGCAACCATGTTTAATTCATAACAGAGATGCAAGTATCATTAACCATTAGGAAAGAAATTATCATCATTAAAAGAATAAAGTGATACAAATATTTTTTTTTGTCGCTGGAGAAAAAAAAAGCCTTTAAGAAAATAATGTATGCATTATATATAAAAATATGTGCTAGTACAGGAATAGAAGTGTTTTTTTTTTCCCTTAACATTCTGAAACTGAGAAAGAACATTATATCTAATAGAGACTCATTATAAATTTCACAGTAATTTTTTTAGTAAAGCAAAAAATTTCTATTATTATTTGATACAATCCTAGAAATGTTAGCTATAAGATTAAGAATTGACAAAGAAATCAAAAGAACAAGCATTGCCAAAGACTGGGCAAAATTTTAAAAATCATAGTAATAACATTTATTATGTGCCAAATATGTGATTATTACTTTTGTTTATCTTAAAAATAATTTAGCAATTTTCTCAAGAAATCTTAGGGAAATGATGAAAAAAGAAATTGAGACTAATAATTGCAACTGGTAAGTGATAGGATGAAAAATGTGTGTGCAAATATCATCAGCACAATGGTGTATTAACAGAAAATGCAAGAAGAATAGATAAAAAGAGAAATCAATGAGATAAAATGCATATTTATGTATTTACCTAATAATTCACAGAGGATTTAGAAAAAAAACAATTTTCATTCAAATAAAGGAAGATTTAAATGTGTTGAGAGATAGTCTATGTTCTGGATTAGGCTATGCAATTACAAGAGAAAAAAACAACTAAATCACTCTGCAGATTGAGCACTCTCTTAATCAAATCACAAAGAAGATAGATACTTCATATAGATTAAAGCAACAACATCATATAGAGGAATACAAATATAAACCTGTCTAGGGAAGTAAAGTGGGTTTGTTTATTGTCATATCTCAAATTGCATTATGAAGTCATAATTATGAGATAATCCTGCATAAATAATGACCAGAGAAATTAATTTGATAAGCAAAAATTTGATGAAAATGCATACAAGATCATAGTCTGTAATAAACAACAATTACAATAATAATCAAGGGCTTAACTTTATTTCCCAAGAATCCCTGGGAAAATTAGATAGCACTTTAGAACAAACTGGATTTGCAACAGTATCATAATTCATATAGCACAGTAAATTTTAAATAGATAACTTGAGAATAAATTGTTTACCACTAAAATTAAAGGAGAAAGGCTTTATCTCTCACAATACTGGATGAAAAAGAGGTTCAAATCTAACCAAAATCTATGGAAAATTATAAAATATAATGCTTTTATTATATTAAATAATTATGGAAATAATATAAATATTAAAATGCATAAAATAAAAACAGTCATAAAATAAAAATTCTGAACTGGAAAAAATAGACTTTACTAAAGATATCTCTGATAAAAATCTAATTCAAATTTAAAGACAATTTGAATGTTGTCTAAAGACATATTAAAATGGAGTCTCTTTCTTTAGAGCTATGATCAAAGTTCAATCAAACTGTATATAGCTTTTGATGCAGCAGTCTCACTACTGGGTCTATATCCAACAGAGATCATAAAAGAGGGAAAAGAACCCACATATGCAAAAATCTTTGTAACTGCTCTTTTTATAGTGGCAAAGAATGGGAAATTGAGTTGATGTCCATCAATTGGGCAATGGGTGTAAAAGTTATGGTATATGAAAGTAATTGAATATTATTGTTCTATAAGAAAATGATTAGAGCTTTTCTGATTTTAGAAAAACCTGGAAAGACTTACCATGAACCAGTACTGAATAAAGTGAGCAGAACCAGAAGAACATTGTACATAGTAACAGCAAGATAATGTGATGCTCAACTGTGATAGACCTAGCTCCTCTCAGCAAATCAGTGATCCAAGATAATTAAAAGAGACTTGGGATGGAAAATTCCATCTGCATGCAGAAAAAACAAACAAACAAACAAACAAACTAGGGGCCCTTCTTCAAATAAGAATAGATAGACATATATGCATTATACATATAGAGAGAGGTGCACATATATAAATGTCTATATAAAATATTTAATCAGCAATTTTTCTTTTCATTCTATGTAAGAAACAAAACTGGTTTTTAAATATGCACAGTAAATGAAATTACAAAGAGAGTATAAAAAAGAGAAAATTGCCTACGTATGCAAAAATATTTGTAGTAGCTCTTTTTGTAGTGGCAAGAAACTAGAAACTAAATGGAGGCTCATTAGTTTAAGAATGGCTGAATAAATTATGATATGTGAATGTGATGGTATATAATTGTTTAAAAAGAAATGATCAATGGGACAATTTTAGAGAGGCTTGGACAGACTTACATGAACTGATGCAAAGTGAAATGAGCAGAACCAGGAGAACAATGTATATAGCAACATAGGCAATGATCTAGCACTTTTTTCTGCCCTGGAGCAATTAGGTGGGTCCCATTTTCCCTGCAGTTATAAGATATAGTGTGCTCAATAGTTGCTGATGTCACCACTGCTCATGATCACTCTTGGTTTGCTGGTTTCCCAAGCCCCTCTCATCCTACAGACAAACCTTTTGTCTGCTGACCTCCCAAGATATCTTTAGCATCTCTGGGCTGAGAAATCCTTCGGTCAGCAGTTCCTACTTTTCTAACATGATGCTGAGATTGGAGCTGCACTGGCATGATCTCCCACTCCAGTGTCACAAACCTTTTCTGCTGATCTTCTAAGTTGTCTGCACCTGAAAAATGTTCTATTCTCTTTTTGAGGGTGTTCTAATGCTCTAAAAAATTATTAAAGTCATTAGCCACAGCAGTTTGGAGCAGTTCAGGGTAGAGGCCAGGCAAGTTCCTACCTTTATTCCTCCATCTTCACTCAGCCTCCCATCATCAAACTTTTTAGGAATTACATTGGAAATATTTTGATATTTTAAAAATACATTGAAACAAAATTAAATAACATTAAGTCTTTTAAAAATATAAAAACAGATCATGTATAATCTTCTCTAGGCTAAACACCCTCTGTTTCAGGAACATATCCACATATGCCATAGTTTCTTTTTCTTTCACTATCTTTTTTGCTTTCACATAGATATAATCTACTTTGGCAATGTCCCTTAATGTCTTCCAATTGGGGTATCTGCCTCCATCCAAAAAAATCCATTCTATTTTGAAGTAGATTTAATTATTAAAGGTTTTTGTTTTTCGTTGGTCTTTTCCTTTTAACTTGACATAAAGTTTAAATTTCTCTTTGTAATGTTCATTCACTTCCTTTAGTCTCACTCTCTAAGGCCAAGCAGAAAAAGCCTAATTTCATTCACATGACAATACTTCTAGTGTTTCCTGACAGTTTCTAATTTTATCTCATTTCAATATTTCATATACAAATTTCTCATCCTAAATTGAATAATTCTGGGACATGTTAGCATTCCTTTTAGTGAAAAGAAGCAGAATAAAAGCACAGAAAAAAATTACTGAAGGGATCCAGATGCAATCCCAACACTGTCCCCCGGAGGTTTAAAACAAATTGCTCATCAATCTGTTTTTTCTCTCTGTGAGGATGCCTGCCAATAAGTCCAGCTTGAAATCACAGCCATGAATTTCTTAATCTTAAGGATCATTTTTTTTTCTTTTGCAAGGAGGACATAAAGTTTTTTGAGGCACAATGACATATCATATCCCTATCAAACCAACCTATCAAAAAGCATTACCTTCATAGAAAAACCTGTTACTCATCAGAAGAAAGAAAATGCAATCCCAGGCTAAAATATGATTTTTAGATCCAATTTCTAGTTATCTCTTTGAGATTTTTTTTCTGTCACAGAAAAAAAAAACATATTGGCAAATGCTTAGCATTTATCCAAAATTCAAAGACTTTTTAAAAAAATTATTTCCAAAAGAAATAAGAATATGAAAAACTATATCCAACCTCATAAATGATATACTCTACCTAATACTGTTTTTTTAGATGTTTGTATATGTTACTGCTCAGAGACCATTTTCAACACAATTTAATGCTACAATGCACAGCTGCCTCTTTTCATAAGAAAAAAAAAGAATCTAACTTTTGATATCAATGCAAAAAGCTATAACATACAATACTCATTTGCAGTAAGGAAAATCTTTAGAATTTGCTCTCAGGAGAATAAATAGTCTGCCTATTAACTAAAAAGAAATAGATTAATGATTTGTAAACATATAAGAAGGCTATAAATTAATGAGTAAAGTACAAATAAATAATAATGAATGGGAACATCTCACTTGATTAGTAAGAACAAAATTATTACTAAATAAGCATGATACCAGATTGAATAACAGGAAATTTTTCTATTTTCTAATATTTCAAATTTTATTATAATCTTTGCATAGTTACTTAAGCTACAATATAAACAGAGCCATATAACCTGAACAATTTATCAAATTTTCATTTGTTTAATGTCTAGGGAAATCAGATTTTTTATATTTGATCCCAGGAATATCTCATATGTAGATAGTATATTTTAAAGTGTTTGTGAAATTTAAGATCATAGTATCAACACTGTTCTTCTCTATGTCAATAATGTACTTATTAAGGACTTTACTTATCTTGTATGTATTTTAAAAAATGATTCATTGATGTTCTTTTCTTTTTTTTGTCTTTTTTGACATTACTATCACTACTATCCCCAACCTATGATAATTAACTCCCTGTCCACTCAAAAATAAATAAATATATAAAATCCTTCTAACACAAGAATGAATATTACAGTCCATCACTCATCCAA
The DNA here is from genome assembly GCA_023553655.1 of Myrmecobius fasciatus. Taxonomy (NCBI): domain Eukaryota; kingdom Metazoa; phylum Chordata; class Mammalia; order Dasyuromorphia; family Myrmecobiidae; genus Myrmecobius; species Myrmecobius fasciatus. The sequence goes on from JAJPUD010030003.1 coordinate 12,089, forward strand.
CAAAAGGTGAAAAACACCATAAAAAAGAATAAAAATAAAAATAATAACTGACATTTACACAGCACCTACTATATGCTGGGGACTGTTCAAAGCAATTTACAATTTTTACCTCTTATGATTCTCATAACAGTCCTTGAAGAAAAGTGCTATTATGACTTGTGTTTTACAAAAAATTGTAAAAAGGAAACTGAGGCAAATGGGGTAAGTGCCTTATCAAGGGTCACACAACTAATAATTATCTGCTGCTGGTTTTAATGTAGATTTTCCTTACTCCAAGTCTCAGATTGTATCCACTCCACCATCTAGCTTCCTTATTATAAGTTTTCTGGAGTCAGGATTCGTTGTTGTTAGAATTTTCCTTCAAAAGCCTATGGGCAGGTATTACAAGGGTGTGGAGCCAAGATGGTGGAGTGAAAATGTGACTCATTATATCTTCCTCCAATCTTCTCTCAAATCAACAATAAAATAAGCCTCTGAACTGATCTTCAAGTCAACAATTGCAGAAATATTAGGACACGGCTTGCAGATATCTCTGAAGAACTTCATATCAGGTTTGTTTAACTCGGGGAGGGGAGTAAACAGTTTACTCAGTGCAACCCGGAAGTGAGGATGGGACTCAGCAGAAACTCCAACCTCCAAACTCCAAACTCCAAACACCTGGAGTTTATCTGAGGCACTTGGGACACTCTGCCCTGATTCGGGGCAAGTGTTCTGGTAGATTTGGCTTTTTAAAGGAGTAATGCGGACTCAGTCCTAGCCCCCACCTGCACAGCACCTTAAATTAATTTGAGGAATTGCCCAAGGGCAAAGTAGCCTAAACGCTTCTCTAGCCTTACAACAGACTTCCACATTATCTAAAAAAAAAAATGAAGAAGCAAAAGGGAGCTCTCACCACACACAGCTTCTATCAAGAGAAAGAAAAGCAGTCACCAGATCCTGAGGGGATTTTTTAGACAAAACAACTCCAGAGGAAGTTATCAAGGACCATCACTGGTCCCCTTTTCAAAAGGCCTTTCTGGAAGATTGCATAAAGAATCTCTAAAGAGAGCTGGAGGATAAATGGGAAAATAAAATGAGATCAGTGCAAGAAGCCCTCCAAAAGAGATATGATAAAGACACCAATTTACTGAAAAACAAAATTGGTGAATTGGAAATAGACAACAATGCACTGAAAAATAAAATTAGTGAAGAGGAAATAGACAACAATGCACTGAAAAATAAAATTAGTGAAGAGGAAATAGACAACAATGCACTGAAAAATAAAATTAGTGAAGAGGAAATAGACAACAATGCACTGAAAAATAAAATTAGTGAAGAGGAAATAGACAACAATGCACTGAAAAATAAAATTAGTGAAGAGGAAATAGACAACAATGCACTG
>JAJPUD010030005.1:0-13468 GCA_023553655.1 Myrmecobius fasciatus
ATTTAGGAAAGTATTGTTGACCTACACTCTAGTTGCATGCCCAATTCATTGATCTCCTCTTGCTTTATTTATATATAAGCACTTAGAGATGTAAAATTTTTTCTAATAACTTATTTGGCTACAACACATAAGTTTTGATATGCTGTCTCATTATTGTCAATCTCTTGGATGAAATTATTGATTGTTTATGTGATTTGTTGTTTGACCCACTCATTCTTTAGGATTAGATTATTTAGTTTCTAATTAATTTTTGGTCTATTTTTCAGTGACCTATTATTACACATAATTTTTATTGCATCATGATCTGGAAAATATAAGTTCAATATCTCTGCCTTTCTGCATTTGATTGTGAAGTTTTTAATGCCCTAATATATGGTCAATTTTTGTGTACATGTCATGTACCACTGAGAAAGAAGTATATTCCTTTCTATCCCCATTCAATTTTCTCTAGAGGGTTATCAAAGCTAACTTTTCTAAAATTCTGTTCACCTCCTTAACTTCTTTCTTGTTTATTTTGTGGTTAGATTTATGTATTTCTGAGAGAGGTTGAGATCCCCACTAGTATAGTTTTGCTGTCTATTTCTTCCTGCAACTCAATTTCTCCTCTAAGAATTTGGATGCTGTACCACTTGGTACATATATGTTTAGCATTGATATTACTTCATTTTGGCTAAAAAGGAGGATAGCTCCTAGGTGAGAAAAAGGGAGTCCTGCTGCTGCCCATTTTACTTCATCCTGTCTGTACAAACAACTATCCTTTCTGTACACAATAAACAGTTCTATTTGATTGAAAAAAAAAAAAACAATCCAAACCATTTCTAGCTTAAAGATACTCCTTTCCCCCTCCTCTTGGATATCATCTCTCCCTTCCCCTTCTCCCTCCCCCGAATTCTCATATGCTAAAATACAATTTGAGATTAACATTTCAGAATAATCACTACTCAATTCCCTTGACCACTATCCTCTTTTTTTTTTATTAAAGCTTTTTATTTGTATAACATATGTATGGGTAGTTCCCCAGCATTGATCTTTACAAAGCTTTCCATTACAAATTTTACCCCCAGTCCCCTCCCCTAGATGGCAGGAAGTCCACTACGTGTTAATAATGTTGAAATGCTTGATAAGTTATGCAAGGAAAATCCTATCTACAAGAAAAAAAGAAAATCAGAGAAAGGCAACACAATGCAAGCAAATATCAATAGAGATCATGAAAATGTTACGTTATGGTCCATATTTCATTTCCCTCTCTCTGGGTGTATATGGTTTTCTTCAGTGAACAATTGGAACTGGTTTGAGACAATTCTTTGTTGCAGAGAGCCATGTCCATCAGAATTGATCATCATGTAATACTGTTGTTGCTGTGTATGATGATCTCCTGGTTCTGCTCGTTTCACTCAGCATCAGTTCATGCAAGTCCCTCCAGGCCTCTCTGAAATCGTCCTGCTGGTCGTTTCTTACAGAACAATAATATTCCATAACATTCATGTACCATAATTTATTCAGCCACTCTCCAATTGATGGGCATCCCTTCAGTTTCCAGTTTCTAGCCACTACAAAAAGGGCTGCCACAAACATTCTTGCACATGTGGGGCCCTTTCCCTCCTCTAAGATCTCTTTGGGATATAGGCCCAGTAGAAACACTGCTGGGTCAAAGGGTATGCACAGTTTGACAACTTTTTGAGCATAGCTCCAAATTGCTCTCCAGAATGGTTGGATCCATTCACAGTTCCACCAACAATGTATTAGTGCCTTGACCACTATCCTCAAAGATTCAAGGATCTCCTTCCTATAATCAGTATCAGTAGTGGCAATCTTTTCTAAATGGAGAAAGACAAGTTATAGAGCCAGGGATTCAGAGGACAGGAAGGCAATGATATCATCTAGACAAGAAATAAAGTTTAATTATCATCCTAGATCTATTTCCTGGGACCTTACCTTTTTAGAGGGAAAAAAAATTTGTAAAGCACTTCTAACTAGAGAAAGAATAATTTTAAAATATTTTCAGTTGAACTAAAAAGGTTTTTTTAAAAAATATATTTCCATAATTCCCCCTTTTGTGCATCTTATATAGTTTTTTTTTTAATTTTTATTTTATTTGCATAACATATGTGTGGGTAATTCTTCAACAATAACCCTTACATAGCTTTCCGTTACAAATTTTTCCCCCCAACTCCCCACCCCTCCCCTAGATGGCAGGATATCCACTACATGTTAATTATGTTAAAATATTGGCAAATCGAATATATGTATACATTATATAGTTTTTTTAAAGCATAATCTATATATATCAATTTTAGGATCTCAGCTTTTTACCTTCTAGTCAGTAGCAAGATATATTTATCTAGTTAGTTCAAAATATGGAGTTCTCTGATTTGCTTTTAATACAGCAAGGCAGTAAACTGAGAAACATTATTTTGAATATTATTATACTAAGTGATTTAGGATTGAGAGCATTGCCTTGAGCAGAGCTGGGTACAGAAAATAATGCTCTGGGTAGAAATAAAACCCAGTGATCAAACATACTTGAATTTCCTGCCAGCCCTTTAATCTCCTGAAAAGTAGTCAGAAGTTTATGAAGATTAACACAAAGCTAACTGAGATCAAAGTAGATCACTTTAAAGGAAGTTGGAATTTTACTCAGCTGGCCAATAGATAGTCTAGTCCTTTAGTTATGGTTATTTCAGAACATTTATTCTGAATATATATATATGTACATATATATATATACTGATTTCTTTAAATATAGTTATAACTCAACTGGAGATGGAGAATCTTTTGTTGCTGTTGTTCAGTTGTTTTTCATTTGTGTCCAACTCTTTGTGACCCCATTGAAGATTTTCTTCTCAAAGATACTGGAGTGATTTGCCATTTCCTTCTTGAACTCATTTTGCAGATGAGGAACTGAGGCAAACAGGGATAAGTAACTTGGGTTCAATCACTTAATTCAGGGTTACATAGTTAGGTCTTCCTAACTCTGGGCCCTGCATTCTATCTAATTTACCACCTAGATGCCCATGTAAAATCTACTCGCTATTATTTGTTGAATCCAATAAATCTTGTTATTTTTTACATCTAAAATTTTTTGCTTTCAGCATCTTTACTGTCAAAAGAGTTTGAAAAATCTACTAATTCTTTATTCCACCAAATATCTGGCATTGTTCTTTTCTTTTTTTTACTTTAAATGTTCTTATTAAGAACAGAAGATTCTCTCTCTGGCATCTGAACTCCCATACCTTGTTAGATTATTCAACCCCAGATGCAAACTTCTCAGCACTTCTGAGCCAGGACCCAGACTCTCCTCATTGAGCAAAAATTTCTGGAAAGCAAATCATGAATAGCTGTACTCCTAATTTAAGAACCTTTGGAAAACAGCTCCATGGCCATAGGTCAGAAGGATTTTTGATTAGTTCAATTGTTCAGCCAACATTGATGAGTGAGGCCACCATTTGTGATCCATAGCTGGCCATTCAAGAAATTATGGACCTCAGAACATCACTTGGTCCTATTGAGTATCTCAACTCATTTACTAATGAGATCAGAATTCTTATGTGGTTACTGGTTTGGAAATAGCAGAACTACTGATGTGGCCACTTGTAGTGCCTGCTGGGTCCTAGCTTTTGCCTTGACCACAAGAAGGAAGCATTCTTTGTTGCTGAGACATATGGTGTACATCTAACCTTGACAACAGCAGTTGAGATCCTAGTCATCGCCTTGATCAGTTCTTATAGGTATGAGGAGAGAAGCAGTTCCCTATTGCCAAGACACAAGGCTGAGATCCCAAGTCCTTGCTTTCAAGTCCTGAATCCCAGGGTCATATTTATCAGGTGTACTTGTCAAAGGTTTCATTCCCAGCTTTAGTCAGCAATTTATGGATCTAGTGGGAGGGGAAAAAATGAATCTCAAGGTCTCCCAGTTAAACTCTTGGTTTTGAGTCCTAAATCACAGAATCATGCTTCTCACAATATTGGTGTGGTTGCCTGGGTGTGTGATCCTAATTTAGAACCAAAAAATTCAGAGGAGGGGATGCAGTGGTCCCTACCATCAGAACACTTTGGTTCAATAGACTGACACTTATTCCTTCCAGGATGATTGGAAGGTAGCAGTGTAGTTTCCTGTCTTTCTTTAATGGAGAGGCAGTAATCAGAGACTTAGTCACAGTTCCACTAAGTGGCTCATGGACTAAAGGAAAGTACCTGTGGCCCCAGCTTGACCTGCTGCTCATCCAACTGGTTTATTTGGATTATGGTAAGAAGGTTCAAGTCCAAGAGTCATTATATGAAGCTTCATTAAGAGCACAATGACCAGAACTAGCTATCATTGTGTAGGTCACAGTGGTTTCACATGGTAAAATGAGCATAGAAACAGTGAAATTTAATTAGGGATAAGGGAGAGGAAGAAAGGAAGAGGCCAAGGTTGTCCTATTTAAGAGTTTAAGTGATCCCTAAGGGACAGGGAGGTAGATGTCTAGACATTAACCAAGAACAGAAGACAATCAAATTCAGGGACTTTCAATAATTATTCTGGTTGTTGGAGGTTTGTATAGGATTTTTCCCTACTTGAAGAACAAAGTGAGTTCACCTCCACTTGAGCTATTTTCCCCTCCCTCAAAGAGAGGAGAAGGTACTTCTCTTTAATTTCAAAGTCAGGATGGGACAATTCTCCTTAAAAACCTGAGCTATTATGAGCCTCTTCTCCATATACAGGATGCTGTAGGACCACCCAGTGTCACTAGAGACCAGAATCTGTCATTGTTGTTTTTGCAAAGCAGGTAGTAAATTTTCATAGTAAACTAAAACTACATCACAAGTCAAAGTTACAAATTAGGCCCCAAATGAGATGAGACAGTTTAGGAGATATTAGGAAATTGTCCAGTTTAAGAATCAAAAGATCATATTGAAAAATATTTTCACTGCAGTTACCCAGTATAGCAATGACCCAGAGTTCTTCCAGACTCAACTGGAGTTAATTCAATAGGCTCTAGTCATAAAAACAAGGCCTTTTTATTTTATTTATTTTTTGTTTTTTTTTTTAGTTTATTTTTAATACACATTGTTTTATGAATTATGTTGGGAGAGAAAAAAATCAGAGCAAACGGGAAAACCCTTGGAGGCGCAAAAAAAACAGAAAAAAGTAGACATAATGTGTGTTAATTTACATTCAGTCTCCTTACTTCTTTTTCTGGTTGCAGATGGTATTTTCTGTCCAAAGTCTATTGGAATTGCTTTGGATCACTAAACTACTGAGAAGAACCAAACTTTCACAATTGATCATTGAACAGTCATTCTGTTATTGTGTACAATATATTCCTGGTTCTGCTTATTTCACTCAGCATCAGTTCATGTAAATCTTTCCAGGCCTTTCCATAATTAGCTTGTTCATCATTTTTTATGGAACAATAATGTCCCATTACCTTCATGTACCACAACTTGTTCAGCCATTTCTCAATTGATGGGAATCTACTCCTTTTTTGCTACCATAAAAAAAAAACTGTTACAAACATTTTTGCAAATGTGGGTCCTTTTAAAACAAGGCCTTTTGGGGGCAGCTAGGTGGCGCAGTGGATAGAGCACCAGCCCTGAAGTCAGGAGGACCTGAGTTCAAATCTAGTCTCAGATACTTAACATTCCCTGGCTGTGTGACCCTGGGCAAGTCACTTAACCCCAATGGCCTCAGCAAAAAGCAAACAAAGCAACAACAACCAACAACCACAATGCCTTTTTAAAAAAGTTGTTCTAAGTACAGATCTCTATTAGGCCATTATGTATTCCAAAATGGAATTGCTATGTTGACTTATTCACAAAAGTGAAATAAAGTGAAAACCAATTAAACCTTGCTTGCATTTCCTAGGTAGTAAGAGCACAGGTACTAGTCAGGTCTGGTCAAGTTGTATTAATCACACAATTGTAGCCTTAGAGAAATAAAAATATTGGAAAGAACAGGTTGTCAAAGTATCGTTAGAAAATCCCTAACATTGCATTTACAATGATCCAACTTCTTTCCCAATGTGAGATGCTTGAACCATTTCTCAGGAACCATTTCCATTACCATACTATACACAGTGCCTTCATTATAAAAGATTTTCATAGTCATCAGTGGAAATAATCAGTACATCAATCATTATAGATATTTTGTATCCCATCATGCACTTAGTAGATACTATGCCACTTAGGAAGTAGCGGGTAAAGATATATAATAGGAAATGTAATTGGTTTTTCTACATAATATGTCTCACTTTCATAGTTAAACTTTCCAAACTCCTTCTGAAATTGCATTTATCAAGAATAAATCCAGTCCTTTGTCCTGGCTATAGTAGTAGATGCTATTGTAAGGCCCACTCTCTTTGGTCTAAAATGATGTGTCCTCTTATGGGAGGGAAGGAGGGGTGGGGAGAATTAGCCAAATAATTTCTCTTTTTTGCTTCAAACTCCATTATGAGCAAAACCATTTTCTGTGATATCTATCTGTCTATCCTCAAAATTGAAGATCCTGGCTTTTAGCAGATGTTTGACAATATGATCACAAAAATGTTTTTCTCCATGAATATTTCTTTTTTTCTTCCTTTAAAAATATTTTAAATAACATTTTGTTTTTACCCCCAATTACATGTAAAGACAATCTTAACATTTAATTTTTTAAAATTTTGAATTCCAAATTTTCCTTCCCTCTCTCTCACCTCTCCCCATCCTTGGGATGATAAGCCATTGGATATAGACTATATGTGTGCAATCCTGCAAAACATATTTCTATATTAATCATGTTGGATCAAAAAAATCTTTCAGCAATTTCTATTGTGACTGTTTTGGAGTCTACTTACTCATAGGGTAAATTGCAATTCATCTGAAAACATAAACTATAACAGGAACACATTCATTATTATAGTATTTAGTCATTTAAATAAAGGTAAAATGTATATAATATCTTTATCTAATAATAACTTTATCATAAGAAAAAAAGACTCATCATGTATGTTGCTTTTTGTCTTCGTAATTACCATTTATTTAGCTATTAAGATTTGCAAAGCCCTCACACCAACTCTATTAAAGTGGATGCTATTTTTATATATATAATAAAGATAATGGAAACCTAGGCTGAGAGCTGTTAAATGATTTGACTAGGATCATACAGATCATATAGTAAGTTTCTATGTTAGGAACTTAGGTCTACTTGGTTCCAAACTCAGCATTCTATTCACTACAGTATGTAGCTATCACTTTTTTTTTTTTTTTTATTCCAACATTATATGCCTGCAAAGGAGCTAGATAAGGAAGAGGGCAGTTCTGGAGCAGCTAAGGGATTCAGTAGAAAGAATGCCATACCTGGAATTAGGAAGACATGAGTTCAAATCCAGTCTCAGGCATTAGCTGTGTGACTGAATAAGTCATTTAATATCTGTTTGCTTCAGTTTCCTCATCTGTAACCTATCCATTTTATCCTGCCTACTTTAAAAAAATAGATGGGAAAAACAAACTTCTTGTAATAAATATGCACATTCAAACCACAGCATTCCCTCATTGGCTGTTGAAAAAAATGATGTCTCGTTCTTCAGTATAAGTCTATCACCTGTTTGTCAGGAGGTAGATAAAATGTTTCATCATCAGTCTTCTGGAATCATGTATGACCATTACTATTGATTACAGTTCTTACAGTTTTCAAAGTTGTTTGTCTTTATAGTGTTGTTATTGTATAAATTGTTCTACTGATTCTGCTCATTTCTTTCTTTGTTTTGTAAAAGTCTTCAAATTTGTTCATTTAAAAATATTGATATTATAGTATAAATTATTCTGGTTCTGGTTTATTTTATTCTGCATCTGCTCATTCAGATCTTTCAAAGTCTCTCTGAAATCCTCTTCATTTTTAACATCATATTAATATATTACCATTTATTCAGCTATTCTTTAATCAAAAGGCATATTTTTAGTTTCCGTTTTTTTGTTACCACAAAAAGAACTGCTATAAAAATTTTGTTCATATCAGATCTTTTCCTATTACTTTATTAATTTTATTAAAATAAAAAACCCAGAAAAATATTTATTAACTAGTTTTTAAACAAACTTTGAGCATGGGCTTAAACTTTTCCTTACATATAGGCCCAAGATAAAGCTGGATTAAAGGGCACTCACTGTTTCTAGTAACTTTTTTTGTGTAGAATTCCAAACTGCTTTTCAGAATAGTTGTACCCATTCATACATCCACTATCATTACATTAATGTGTCTTTTCCCATAGCCCCACCAACATTTATCATTTTAATTTTTTTGTCATTCATGTATTTTCACTGGCTTTCCCCCATACCTGGAACTCTCCCTTCTCTTTTCCTTCTTTTGGCTTCTTTATCTACCTCCATGTTTCATCTAAATTAATCTTCTGCCACAAACTTTTCTCAATCCTCCTTAAAATTAAATGCCTTCCCCCTGGATTTTTTTTTTGTATCTCCAATTTTTTATACACACAGATTTAAAATATATGACATTACATATACATACATGTGTATTTATGTGTATATATGTGTGTGTGTGTCTGTCTACCTACCTATCTATAATTATTTATCTATCTATCTTGTTTATTAAACTGAGTTCCTTGAGGAGGGACTTGTTTTGTTTTTCTTTGTTTCTTTAGCTAGCAGTTAGTGTGGTGTTTGGTACATATTAGGTGCTTTAACAAATACTTATTGATTCAATTATTGGCATAATCAAGAAGGGTCCTGCAAAAAATTGACTGGGGATCTAAATTAATCAATTACCAATCTACATTAATACAAATTAAACTTTCTCAAAGAATGTCATCTGAATAGACTTCTGCAGTAGGAATTGAATTACTATGGAATGATCACCAAATTTATCACTTAAGCATAAACAAAGTATTTCATATTTTAATTACATTCCAAATATTCCCAGCTCTTTCAAATTTTTACCATTTTAAAATTAAGTTTTCTAATAGCATTTCCAATTTCCCCACATCTTTTCTACTGTTTACCCAACATTAATTAACTCTATGCCAAACTCTAAATATTCAAGATAATCATTAACTAGAAGAGGCCTTTATATTGAAGCAGTTTGGTGACACAATGAACAGAGTGCTAGTCTTGGAGTCAGAGAGACCTAAGTATGACTCTGAGCAAACCATTTAACCTTTTCGTCTCTCAGTTTTCTCATCTGAAAAATGATAATAAAACCACCTACATCCCAGGATTGTTATGAGAATTAAACAAGATAATACTTTTACTTTTTAAACATTTTATTTTCTGTTTCAGTTTCAAGTTCTCTCCCTCCCTCCACACTTCCCCCACCCAATGAGAAACCAAGAAAAAAGATACCTATTATATATATGAAGTAATCTAAAACATATTGATAATATTAGCTATGTTGAGATAATATTTGTAAAAACCTTACAGCATTATGTAAATACTAACTATTATTAATCCAGACAAAAGTCTCCATTATGTAGTGATCCTAATTCATAAATCAATCAACATTTAGAACAAAGGGGATCTAATTCCTCAGTGTTACATGTGCATCTCACTTGGTGAAGCAGTAGACAGAGTTCTGGGCTTGAAATTATGAAGACTCATCTTCCTCAGTTCAAATTAACCTCAGATACTAATGTGCTGTGTGACCCTGGGCAAATAATTTAGCCCTGGTTGCCTCAGTTTCTTCATCTCTATAATGAGCTGGAGAAGGAAATGGCAAATCATTCTAGTATCCCTCGCAAGAAGATTCCAAATGGGATCTCGCAAAGTCAGATAAAAGTAAAAAATGACCCAGCAATAGCAACAAATACTATTTTCCAAAACAAGAACATTTTAATGTAATAATTTCCAAAATCACAATCCAAGAAAAGATAACTGTAGCCCTAACATAAAACATATTTCTAACAACCTTATTGTTTGCCTAATAATTAAACTGGTTGTATCTCCAAATCAGTCAGGCAGAAAAACCATTTCAAAAATCTACTCTTTTAGCATTTAATACTTGCTGCATTCAGAAACCAGGGTAGGGTAGCAATCTCACCTCTTCAGAAGTGTAACACCTGCAGTTATTATTCAGAAATCAGAGTAAACATGTTAGGAATTATGATTTCTTTCAATTAATTTATTAAAACTCAATATAAGTCCCAAATTTTGATTGTTCCATTTGAAAACTTGTTATATAATTCTGGTTATTTTTCCAACTTCATAGGAATACCAGAATAATTGCCTCCAATTAATTCATCAAAAACATTATAAATTCAAATCTGAATTGTTCAATTTTAAGGATTGCTATATGATTTAAGCTATTTTCCAAAACCACAAGAATACTAGTATTCTTTGAAATCTCAAGAAATCTCAAAACTAACCCCAACTCTCTGGAGAGAAAGCAAGTATTTCTTCAGGTAGTGTCTACAGGCAGAGTAATCTCTCTATCTTGTTATATAATATCTAAAAACTTCCTTAAACTATCTGCCAGCAATACTTTCTAAAATCTTGAATTTCTCTTTTTCGCTATCTTTTTTGCTCCCTAAACTTATACTTCCTAGAGATTCTTTCTGGGAATCAGAAATTGAAGTCACTTATCTAGGTTCTATGTGAATTAATGCTACTTTTTGCAGAATTAAATTTTTAAAAAATTCTCTTGCTTAATTTCCAAACAAATTGCACATTTTATTTCCTTTTAGATGATTTTGTTTCTAATTTCTAGGCAATTTAAATTCTGCCAATTCATTCAAAAGCCAGTTCAATCAGGTATACTACTCTTAAAATGAAATTTTGCCTTTTTTTCTCTCAAAATATTTTATTCATGTTTTTTCTTGAGGTAAGAGTTGAAGTGAAAAGTTGAGAGACTCTTTCCTTTTTCTGCTTTTTTTTTTAAATTTTATTGGAGGGAGAAAACATTTAAATTGGCTTCAAATTTCTGAATAATTTTAAGGCTAGAAATACAAATACAATTAGTTGAATCACTGAGTAGGAGCTTATAAAAGTTTTTACAAAGATAAAAAATTGACTGGATGATGTATAGGACAAGATAGTAATCATATTTAATTTAATAAGAAACAGCAATGTTTATATTTTTAAATAGTATTGCATTTTTTCCAATTACATGTAAAGACAATTTTAACATTTATTTTTGAAAATTTTGAGATCCAAATTTTCTCTCTTCTTTTTTTTTTTTGCTGAGGCAATTGGGGTTAAGTGACTTGCCCAGGGTCACACAGCTAGGATGTCAGAGGTCAAATTTGAACTCAGGTCTCCTCCTGACTTTCAGGGCTGGTTCTCTGCACCACCTAGCTGCCCCCAAATTTTCTCTTCTTTCGCTTTCCCCCTCCTTAAAATAGTAAGCAATTTGATATAGGTGCGATCATATAAAACATTTTCATATTAGTCATGTCGAAACATAGCAATATTTTAAAAAATGTAATGATTAGCCTTTCAAATGTTTGTAGAATTTATGCTTCTGAAGTTACTAAAGCTTAAAAGTATACTAAAACTTTTGAGACACCCAATGCTTATTTGTTTTTGTTTTTTGCTGAGGCAATTGAGGTGAAGTGACTTGCCCAGGGTCACACAGCTAGAAAGTGGTAAGTGAGATCACATTTGAACTCAGGTCCTCCTGACTTCAGGGCTTGTGCTCTATCCATTGCGCCACCTAGCTGCCCCAACCAATGCTTATTTGTTAAAAAAAATATATATATATATATATAAATAAAAGAAAGCTTTTTTGTTTGGAAGGGAGGAAATTTTGCTTATCAGGGAGGAAATGAAGTCATAATGAAGAAGAAGAAAGAGGAAGAGGAGGGGGAGAAGGAGAAAAGAGTATTAATGAAATATTTGTCAACATGGAAGAGAACAGGATAAATAATATTGAGATTACAGACTGTATAATTGAGATTCATGGATTCATATACAATTCTCTTTGTATACGGTTAGTGATCATATTTGTTAATATCAAGTTCATAATTAAAAAAAAACAATTCTATAAAGTGCTTTAGTTTTTTATCTGCTTCTAGATTGTATATCTTTGCAAAGGCTATTCTTAATACTTAGAATGAATTCTTTTTCATCTCACCTCTAAGAATCATCATTTCACTACCACCCCTTCCAGATTGTAATGGATTTATCTATTTGTCTTTACTTATAAATATTCGTGTTATTTCTCCCAATAGAATATATGGTCCTTGTGGGCAGCAACTGTTTTGTCTAAGAATCCTCACTGCCTAGCACAGAACCAGACTCATCACAGATGCTTAATAAATGTTGTTGAATGACTGAATGTGAATGGCAGCTATTATGGTAAAAGATTGGAAAAAATGATCTGGACAAATTAACTTAGTAGTTTGAACATAGTGTTAATAAGAATAACATTTAGGTTCTTTTTTTAATTAAAGTTTTTTATTTGCAAAACATATGCATGGATAATTTTTCAACATTGACCCTTGCAAAGCTTTCTGTTACAAATTTTTCCCTCTTCCCCCCCCATACCCTTCCCTAGATGGCAAGTAGTCCAATACATGTTAAATATGCTAAAATATCTGATAAATCCAATATATATGTATATGTATATTTGTACAGTTATCTTGCTGCACAAGAAAAATCGGATCTAGAAAGAAAAAAAACCTGAGAAGGAAAACAAAATGCAAACAAACATCAACAGAAAATGTGAAAATGCTGTTATGGTCCACACACAGATCCCACAGGTCTCTCTCTGGATGTATACGACTATCTTCATCACTGAACAACTGGAACTGGTTTGAAACATCTCATTGTTGAAGAGAACCTTGTGCATTAGAATTGATCATCACAATCTCTCTTTTTTTTTTATTAAAGCTTTTTATTTGCAAAACATATGTTTGGGTAATTTTTCAACATTGACCTTTACAAAGCTTTCTGTTACAAATTTTTCCTCCTTAGTCGCCACCCCTCCCCAAGATGGCAGGAAGTCTACTACATGTTAATTATGTTAAAATACTTGACAAATCGAATATGTGTATGCATATTTTTACAGTTAGCTTGCTGTGCAAGAAAAGTATCTACAAGAAAAAAAAAGTCTGAGAAAGGAAACCCAATGCAAGCAAACATCGATAGAGAGCATGAAAATATTATGTTGTGGTCCACATCTCATATCCCTCTCTCTGGGTGTATATGGATTTCTTCACTGAACAATTGGAACTGATTTGAAACATTTCATTGTTGAAGAGAGCCATGTCCATCAGAATTGATCATCATATAGTATTGTTGTTGCCGTGTATAATGATCTCTTGGTTCTGCTCATTTCACTCAGCTTCAGTTCATGCATATCTCTCCAGGCCTCTCTGAAATCATCCTGCTGGTCGTTTCTTACAGAACAATAATATTTCATAATATTCATATACCATAGTTTATTCAGCCATTCTCTAATTGATGGGCATCCATTCAGTTTCTAATAACATTTAGTTTCTGACTACTCCAGTCCTATCACAGGCCATTGAATTTTATATGGAGAAAAACATCATTTTTTTTTT
>JAJPUD010030006.1:0-13467 GCA_023553655.1 Myrmecobius fasciatus
CACTACACACCTGTCACATTGGCTAAAATGACAGGAAATGATAATGACGAATGTTGGAGGGGATGTGGGAAGGCTGGGACACTGATGCATTGTTGGTGGAACTGTGAATGGATCCAGCCTTTCTGGAGAGCAATTTGGAACTATGCTCAAAAAGTTATCAAACGGTGCATACCCTTTGACCCAGCAGTGTTTCTATTAGGCTTATATCTCAAAGAAATCATAAAGGATGGAAAGGGCCCCACATGTGCAAGAATGTTTGTGGCAGCCCTTTTTGTAGTGGCTAGAAACTGGAAACTGAATGGATGCCCATCAATTGGAGAGTGGAAGAATACATTATGGTATATGAATGTTATGGAATATTATTGTTCTGTAAGAAACGACCAATAGGAGGATTTCAGAGAGGCCTAGAGAGACTTGCAGAATGAGAATGACAGCAATGTTCCAAACTTCTCACTAAAATATTTAAAAATTTTTGTCATTTAATATTGAAGTTCTTGAGCCTTATCATAACATTTTGGGGTGAGTTGAAACTGAGATTGGTTTGTGTTGGTGATACATAGATTTTTTTTCTGTTTATACCTTACCTTCTCATTCAAAATTTCTAGATAATTTTCTTATAAGATTTTCTAAATTCTGATATTCAGTTTTTTAAACTTTTTTGTGAGATATCTTTGAGAATTCTTTTGAAAATGAATTCTTAGATAGTTTGTAGAATTTATCTTCAGAGTCAGTTTTTTTTTGTTTTGTTTTATTTTTTGGTTTACAGAGATTCAGGTATTTTCTGAATTTTCTTATCCTGTGTCATTTTTCTCACATTTTTCTTCTATCTCTGTATTTTGAATGACAGATCTCTTTTTCAATGGATATATTGTTAGTTAGGTGTTTCCTCTAAGAAATATTTCCATATTTTTCTTTTTGACTTCTTTTGTGAAAGCCCCAATTTCCACTCTAACATATCCTTAATTTTTATTATTATTATTCAATTTCCAAAATAATTCTGGATAATTTTATAGTTGATCAGCAATTATTTGGGAGATTTTTTAAATTTGTGGTTTTTAGTATTTTTATCTTTTCTGTTTTCTTTAGCATTCTTTTGCTCTATATTATTAATTTATTATGTTAAGTCATTTCTCCTTCCTAGGCCTTGATTTTATAATTTGTAAGATACTTGCTTTAATAATCTCTGAAGACCCTTATCTTTCTATACACTATTATCAGAAATGCATCTTGGACAGAAACTTTTCACTCATTGGACAGAAATATGGTAGAATCTATCAATAACAAGGAAAAGGATGCTTCTATTCATTCAGATTTTTGTGTCTGCTATATTTAATGATATTATTATAAAGATATATCACCCAAAAACAAAGTAAGAATTAGGCAACGAATAGATAACTTAGTAGTTTTGTCAGGTGGTTTCTTTGATACATTTTTGATAACAGTGTTCATATCCATTTACAAACATGACTTTTGCTTGAAATTCATGAAAGATTAACATTGAAAAATAAAAAGCATTTCCAGAAAAACTCAATTTTCTTCTGCCCTTTATGTATAGGTGAGTATATTTAGAGAGCTATGTGTGTCTTTGTGTATGGGTATATATGTGTGTGTGTGTTTAATCTCATTCCAATAAGCATAAATTTCTATTCCAAAAATACTTGATGTAAGTCTAATCTTTTATTTGGTTATGCTATTTAGATGATATTATCCATTATGACTCCACCAAATTACCTTTTTTTTCTTATGTCAAATATCTGATTTCATTTTCATTTTTATCTGATTCTGATTCTGTGTGTGTGTATGTGTGTGTGTGTGTGTGCACGCACACGCATATGCACATGCATCTCTGTGTGTGTGAGAAACAGAGAGACAGACAGACAGACAAGATGCATGCAGGTGCACACACACACACATACACAGAATTTATGGAATAAAACAAACATTTCCATAAGATAGTACTCACACGCAAAGATGATCTTACAAGAAGCTCCAAATCCACTATTCTCAAATTTTTTTTTTCCTTTCCAATATACAAGCATATCATCATGTAAATTTCTTTTTCTTTTTCTCTCCTCCATAAAAATAATGCACGTAGGAAAAAAAGCAGTTCTTGCCCTCAAGCAACTTGCATTCTATTGGAAGAATACAACATATAAAAAGGAAGGTGTAAAAAGAAAAGACAACAGCAATTTACAACTGTACCATGTTATAGGAAGCCCAGAGTGCAGCCTGGAAAGGAATGAGACTTAACTGGTTTGGGTGCCCTTCTAAAATGGAGTTTCAGAGAGGAGTCATTCAGTAAGAGGCAGAAGGTATCTGGTGGAAGCTACTCAGTTTATGGTAAAGCAAAGCTTTAAGATAAAGAACTTGGACATGATAGAAAATGTCAATCATACAGCCAGAAGAGTAATTATTTTCCCTGTGCTTTTAAAGAGAAAAAATATAGCAATATGATTCATCTTGATAATCATTTTCTCAAATCACTATTTCTGCTGCTGATATTTTTTGCTAAACATTTCTTATTTCCAACAAATTTCTCAAGGCCCTGATGGTTTGTATAGAAAAAAAATAAGTCTTGTAATCCTTAATCACAGAAATCTTGAAAACATTTGCAATTTAGTGATCTCGCAAAATAATTATTGGGGCCATGTCGGAAATAGCTTTCTGTGTCCCACGGAACTTTTCAGGGTCTCACATAGGATAGGTGTTCATTAAATATTTGTTGAATAAATGAAGGATAGACAGCATGAAAAAAGTCAGGTTTGGCTGGAAAGAAAGCATCATTGAGACAAAAATGGAATTTTCAATTCTGGCCGAGTAAGAGGATTCTACATAATGCAAGCAAGTCTTTATAAGAGCCCCACCCCCACCCCAACCAGACCAATATTCTTTATTATTCTTTACCACTATCAGATGTAGGAAAACTGCCAGAATCAAGATCCCCTGGAACAAATTTGAAAAGCACAATTTCATTTGATGGAATTAGAGTTGAATGGACTGTTTCATATTAAAACTAAGCCCTGGCCAATGCAGTGAATACATCTAGTGATACTGGGCACATGCTTTCCTTCCTTAGCTCTTGGCACTGCTGCTCCCATGGTCTCTTTTCCTTTGCGATATGATAACATTGCAATGATACTTAAATGCTGACACAACAGAAAACCTTGCCAGTTTGGCTCTCAACCTTGGCAAGCTTTTTGTTATAGTTGCAACCCAGAACACTGTGAGCTGCAAGAAACTTGCATATCTCCTATAGAGTGTCTTGCAAAGGGGGTTGAAGAGAAATAAGAGAGATGCTAATTTTAGAGAGGGAGAATAGTAAATAGGACAACAAGTGAAAGCTCTCTTTTGGCATGTTGGAACTTTTTTTTTCTTTTAAAGTGTGATTTCTTCTCCCAAATGTTGCACTAGATTTATTTTTAAAGGTGTAATCTATTTCCATTCCACTGCTATGTCATCTATAATTTAAATTTATGAGATAAATCTTGAGGTTCACCAGTGGAGCAGCTGGAGAATTCTAGCCACTCTGCCATTGGAAATGCAGATTTACGAAAAATTTTGAGTCTGACAAGCCCTACTGAAAGAGCTTTACTGCCTTTCCTGACAAGCATCCATCAGCATGTAATATTTATTCCTCTGTTTTAGTTTCACTACAAATAATTGGTGGTCCCTCAGCAAGAAGACAATTTCCTGCTGAGGCAGCACCACCTGTACAGTCTTATCAAGCCCAGAACAAATGTTCTAACATGGGAGCTTTCATGGAACTGATGGAAAACGAATGAGAGATATTTACTAAAATGAGGAGAAGTAGCATTTTCTGCCCTAACTATATCATTATTATAGGTTTCTCTTTCCCTAATCCTATATTACTATATGAATAGAAGTGAGTCAAAAAGATGCACATTTTTGCTGTCAACAACAAAACATTTCAAATGTCTTTTTCTTGAATTTAGTCCTTCTAATATATCATATATATATACCTTTCTTGACTGGAGCAATATATATAATCCCCTGAAGAAAAATAATGCAATATAGTTCAATTCATAGAATTCTCCTATGTTAATTTTTATAGAATTCAAAGTTTTAACATATGGCAAAAATGAAAAGGGACCAGGATACTTGGAAAGCTTTGCAGAAGCAAATCAATTGAATTATATTCACCATAGCACTGCCATTTTTTCATATGACCCAGGGATTTATGTTCTTAATCCTTGGTCAAAAGACTCTTATTTATCTTCATTCCAGTTCAATGTACATTAGTGCCTACTGTGTGTAATGCCCTCGACTGGATGTTGGGAATACAAACACAAAAATTAAATTGCTCCTGACCTTTAGCAACTTATAGTCTCCCAGAGCTTAACAATCTTCTGAAAAGTAGAATCAAGTAAAGAAGCTATATACTGAAAATATTTTTTTAGATTGTGGCACAAATAAGATAAATTAATTCAAAGTTTTAAAATAATATACTATAAGAGCAAATGTGGCTCATTCAATACCTTACACTGTCTAATAAATTCTATAGAAATCCCAATTAGAATCTCCCTGCTATGGCAAAGAAATAAGGTATCCATAGATAAAACAGAGTCATAATATGGCTATTGTTGAAGATTCTATCACTACAAATATTTTTTTTCTTTTACACTCATACTTAACTTTTTGTTAGCATGTGAAATCACACTCTGTAATAAAAGTCACTTTCTATAGTATACAGTACTATAAATAGTTTGAAAGAAGAGATTTCCCTTTTCATCATCAAAAACTAGTTACATGTTTTCTTTGCACATAAAAAGTATTCAATAAATGTTTTAATAGCAATAAATCTAAATTTCATTGATACAGAAATTTAAAAAAACCTATGTCCAAAATAATGTATATATCTTATACACTTTGAGAAAGAGGAAAATAAAAAGAATATAATAAATATGTGAGAAAAAACAAAAACCTTAAATTTGGGATAAATTTTCAAATAAATTTCCTAATGTTATAAATTCCTAGAACTACTGTCTACAACTCTGTAATGGGTATAAGCCATAGAAGCATATTTAATTTGTAGTTGATTAAAAAAATCTTTTCTTAAAGTTAGCATAAATAGTCTAACCATGGAATATTCTATTTCATATGGTAGTGAATCTCCTATCATTCTATATGTTCAAATAAAGAATCAATGATCCTTTGTAATGTAGCACATTATAGGCCCTAAATAAATGTATGTTTACTTTACCACTTGGTGAAGATTTTAGAGGAAATTGCTTTTGGGATACAAATTAAACTAAATGATATCTGAGGTCCTATCCAATTTTATGATTTCAGAATTAAATAATTCAGCAGTAGAAGCACTATGTAAGGGTATGGTAGTGGATAGATATGTTAAGATAGATTGTGGTAGACTACATAATTATGTTGTAAATGGAAAAATACTGAAAAGGGAAATGATGTGAACTTACTACTTTAAAATTCTTCTTGGTTTTAGAAAAAAGCAGAGACTAATAGGTAGATGTGGAAAACATTTTATTAACTAGTAGCCCCCACGCCCAAAAGGAAACCTAGCTTCCCTACTTACCTATTTGACTACTTTGCCATTTAAAAAATATTTACAAGGGTCAGCTACATATAATTTGAAGTCATTTTGGATAAGGTTATTAGTAGAGAATAAATAGACATTTGCAATGGATATTCACAAAGGGACTATGTCTTTACCTTCTCATAGTTCAATGAATTATATAGAGAATATAATATCCAATTGTGCTCATTATGTGTTGACTATGAAAAAGTAACAGATCAAAACATAGTCTTATAAGCTCTTTTACAAATGTTTGTTGACCAATTGTCTCATAGAGATTATTGTTGTTTGTCCTTCATTCCTGAAGAGGGCCATGACTTGCAAGTGAATTGGATTTCTGTTAGAAATGGCTGTGAAAAGTCATCAATCTCATTTTCTTTTCTGGAGCCTAGGATGTTAGAGAAGATTGCTTCTTGGGAACAAACTGAACTAACTCATCCCTAAATTCCTTTTGAATATGATAATTCTAGGATTAAATGATCCTACAGCAGAATATCTGTGGAAGTGAATGATAATATTTACTTCTGGAAAGGTAGACTGATCAGTTACTTGCGAAAGGGCTATATTTTACAACCAGCTGCCTTCCATCTACATATCAAGATCCCTTAGTATTCTTTGGAAGATGTTCAACAGAAAACCAAACAAAACCCTGTTCAGTTGCCCTCTATTAATAAGCATGGTGAGATGTAAAACAGAGAAGTATATACTTACCAAAATTTTTTCTCATTTTGATGGAGGAGATTCTATGTAGAGTCTAAGTCAAGGATAGAATCCCTGTGTAATGAGATATCCTTGGTTTTGGTTAACCAAAATCTTACAGTGTTATCCTCACAATGTAGGAGAATGCAAGGAAAGTCTCCAGTTTGTTGGGTGAATCTCTGTGGAAAACTTTTGGGAAGACAGCTAAGAGTAGCAGAGGATGGGTGTAAGCAGATGGCTTGTGATTATCACTGAAGTGGATCTTTCAAGTTGAAGAGATAACAGATCTATTTGACATTTACTAGATAACTAATGGAAAATAAATGTTTAGTCAGCAGCATTCATGGTATGATTGAAGTGAGGAAAGTTACCAAAAAATAAAAAAAAAAACACAAGTAATATAGCATCCAAATAATTTTGTTGTACTAACAGCAGAAATTGTTAGCAATACATTTCCCCTTCCTTATCATCTTTGCTTCTTTTATTTTTCTAATGGTCATGTCCCTTATTTACCTGCCTATCTATGTTTCTTTAACCAATTAAATTAAATTATTGTTAATTAAAAACCAATAGATAGTTAGAAAATTATAGTTTAACACTATAGTCAGAACATTATACTGTTTGAGGATATTATTTAATTTTATAGAATCACAGTTTCTTCCCTTAAAACATTGCATTTTGAAGCAAAAAGAAAAAAAGTTTCTCATCCAAATGATGAATGATAATCATATGGAAAAGAATAGTTCTGCAGAAATCTCCCATTCCTATGATGCTTTCATGAATTCAGGCCTTTAATTTACAATTTACAATTATTAAAGGTAAATATTCAACATTCTCAAAGGTTGGTTTTTGCTCATTCTACACTAGAACTGGATGAGGTTTGGGTGTATGACTGAGTATGAATTAGCAAGCAAAGTCCCTCGAGTCCCTCCTTTTCCATTCCAATAGGACTGGGACCACTATTTCTCAGGCTAGGTCACATGAACCACTACCTCTTCTCTGTCTTGGTTGAGGTCTTTAGCACTTTCTGCCTAGTCGTAAATCATATCCATTTGACCTTTGAGAAAAATCGCCACCAGCAGAGGCTAAGGAATCTTTGGTCTTTTCTTCTTTCTGAACCTTTGCTCTGTAAATATATGAGATCACCAAATGATATGCATATATTCAAATGGCCTGATTTATATATTAGAACCAAGGAATTTTAAATTATATTTTTAGTTTTTGCAAAACATGGATTGGCTGGCTTCAGGCAAAAGGATGGAAATCCTCTTAGATCTATATTTAGGATTTATAAAAAACTTTTGAAACATTTTGTCAATCTGATTTCTTTTTACAAATCAAAATGGTTCCCACAAGAAGCAGAGGATTTGAAAATATGGTTTATTGACAGACTTGGACTAACTTGGACTAACTATTTTTTTTCTGTCAGGTCAGTTTTGCAACAATATGTACTTATTAGATACCAATTTGATTTCTTCCCTTCATGAGAAAAGATTATCTCTTATCTCCCTTATCTCATGGGGGTTTACTGAAGATTAATTAGTTAACATTGGCAGGCCAAAGGTGTAATATATCTGCTAAGTATTATTATTATTACCATCTCACTTATCTTGAAAGTATGTTGTTTCTAAAGCCATAATGCCTAAGTGCCATCTGCTCACAGCAGCCTTTACCATCTCCCGACTCAGCAACTGAATCCGGTATCTGAATAAATAGATGTGCTCAAAAAATCTATCACACCTCCATCTGTGCCTACGGAATATGATTTCAGACATAGGCAGGAATGCAAATCAATCACAAGTGTTGAGGATTCTCCAATGCTCAGAGTTAGAGTCACATTCTAAGATTTTGCTCTAATATCTTTACATTTGTTAGTCGGCTAACACATGCATTCCTTCTGTTCTGTTCTTTTCTTTTTTATTTCTGTATCAGAAATAGGATGTCACATTAGAGACTAAACTGCCATCTCTTTTGTTTCTAAGAAGTCAGAAGACAAAACTTCCCCCGAATATATTCACTGTCTGATCTTTTGCAAAAATTAGCTCTTTGGCTTTTTTTTAATAAAGTGTTTTAGATATTAGTATAATTATCAGAATCTAATGAGTTTTTAAAGGTTTCTATATGAAGCCATGGTTTTAAAACTTCTCTTCTGCCAGAATTATAACTAGGTTACAGACAACATGACATGATCTATGACCTATTTTTACTAATGACTAAAGAATGAAGATACAGCTCCTTATGAATAAGCACTCTTCCTAGAACATGACAGGGCAGTGAGACTGTGAAAGCTCAGAGAAACTTTGCTCAAACCCTTAAGTAAAATTATCCGAAAGCCACTAGAGTAATTGAAGTACTGTTCTTTGCTGCTGAAATTGCTACTGTTATTACAGTATCACTGTAGAATTCAAATATACGATGAGAAAAGTAATCCCATAGTCTGATATTCTGCCCCCCCCACCCATCTTTTTTCCCTCTAGATTAAGTTTAGAAGATTAGCTTGATTGTATAATTTATAGAGAATTGAGTTAGGAAGGACAGGTCAGGAAAATGAGTTCAAATCTTACATACTCACAAGCTGTATTACTTTGAGCAAATTATTTGACCTCAGTTTCTCGATTTCCTTAGCTCTAAAAAGAGGATGATAATAGCATCTACCTTCCAGGATAGTTTTGAGGATCTATTGAGATAGTATTTGTAAAGTGCTTAGCACAATATTTGCCTTATTAAGGTACTTAATAAATGTTTGTTCTGATTCTTCCTTTCCTTTTGTAATTCAGTTATTACCCCTCCTTCAGGTGGTCGAGCCTATCTCACTAATGTAAATTTATAAAAATAGAAAAATCACTGGATTTGAAGTCAGGAGATCAAGGTACAATTTGTGGTTCTGTGGAAAGTACAGAGAAAACTGTGGAAGCGATCGGGGCCTCAGTTTCCTCATATGAAAAATTAAAGACTAGTTCAGGAGTTACTCATCTTTTTGTATTACAGACTTCTTGGGCAGTCTTTGAGCAGTATACAGAAGAAAAATAATAATATTGAAATATATGGGATTATTAAAGGAAACCAATTATATTGAAATACAATAAATGAAACTTTTCAAAAGTTCTTTTAAAAAGAATTATGTAATTTAGGTTAAGAGCATTTAGACCAGATGATCACTGAAGTCCCCTTTTTTGGGAGAAAGGGAAAATAAATAAACATTTCCATATTGCTTACTATATGTTAATCATTATGCTAAGCACTTTCCACACATCTGAACTGATCTTCAAAACAACTCTACAAAGTGGATGCTGTTGTCCCCATTTTACAGTTAAAGAAACTGTGGTAAAAAGAGATTAAGTGAGGCTGTTGCTGTCTGATGCTGAATTTGAACTTCAGTCTTCCTTTCTCTCTCTCTTTTTTTTCCTGAGGCAATTGGGGTTGAATGACTTGCCCAGGGTCACACAGCTAGGGAATGTTAAGTGTCTGAGATCAAATTTGAACTCAGGTCCTCCTGACTTCAGGGCTGGTGCTCTATCCACTGCACCACCTCACTGCTCCCAGTCTTCCTTTCTCAAGGCTTAGGATTCTATCAGACACTTTTAACTCTAGTCTAGTCTATTGTGTTCCCCTTGACAACTAATTTTTTTTAATAAGACTGCATTTGGCTTTTAGAGAACCCAGTGCTTTTTAAAAATGAATTCCCTGCTATGTTGTAATGCTATGTACTTGCTTATGGCCTGAAATCTCGAGGAAGTTCCTCTCTGGGAGATGCCTTCCAAAGGTTGCTCTCTGAATAAGATTTCTCCTGAGGCTGTTCTAGATTTCACCTTCTGACATCAGCCACTTGCTCCACAGTATTTGACACAACCAATGGCATCCTTGCAGGATAGACAATCATCACTGTATGTCTCTTCCTGGCCTAGCTAAATGCTTTAATTGCTGTGTTATTCTAATGATGTTGAAAAATTCCCATTTCTTCATCCTTATCCCCATATTTTACTTCCTCCCCTCCTCATAAAACACTGTTCCTCAAATAAATGATGCATAATTACAGAATGTTTCTTTATCTTTATTTTGGCACCCACCTCTACTCATTAGCTTAATTTCTTTAGCCTCAGTTTCTTCATCTCTAAAATTTGAATTACAAAGTCTGTAGTATAGTGATTGTGATAGTAAAATTAGATATTTGAAAAAAAAAACTTGTTCCAAACCTTAAATCACTATATCAATTGTAGTATTATTAATTATTATTAAGTAGATAGAGATAAAGATAGGGATAGAGATGGACCTGTGATTTCATTGATAGAATGAGCTCTTGGGACAGGGAACTATCTAAATCAATGTGTTAGGCATCTTCTCTGTAATTTAGAATCTTGGAAAGCTGACAAAAACCCAGAGAGATTAAGTGATTTAGCTAGAATTTGTCAAGAGTTTCATCTTGAAGCTGAGTCTATGTGTACTTAAGACTATCCAGTAAACAACAAAAGGTATTTAATACACGTTTGTTGAATGATTGAGTGAAAAGTTATTTTTTCTTCATCATAAATATATATATACATATATATATATATAATTTCTGTTCTCTGGGCGACAGATGTTCTTTCGAGTCTTAGGCATACTACAGTTAATAATGTGGTGACTTATAACTTAATGGGAACAATAATTCAGTAAGATAGTTATCTTCATTGGTTAGTGCTCTTGAGTTAAAAGTAATAGAGAATGTATGTCTTTAAAGTCATTTCAGCTCCTTAATACATTGGAATGCTTGACTGAATTATGCAGACAGCAACTCAATAGGTATGCTATTATATAACAGCCAGGGTATCCCTTTGTCAGTAATCCCCTGGCTCTCTCCTCCAAAGAATGCTAAATATACACATATATATATTGGGGACAGCATTTACAGTGATTTTTTTTTGAAACTTTATGTAAATAAAGCAGCGGCCATCAAAACCATTTGGTACTGGCTGAGAAATACAGCAGTCGATCAGTGGCACAGGATAGGTTATCAGGACAAGCTAGGTAATAATGTTAGCAATTTAGTGTTTGATAAACCCAAAGACCCCAGTTTTTGGGATAAGTACTCACTATTTGGCAAAAACTGCTGGGAAAATTGGAAACTAGTGTGGAAGAAATTAGGGCTAGATCCACACCTAACACCACACACCAAGATAAGATCTAAATGGGTTCATGACCTAGATATAAAGAATGATATTATAACCAAATTAGAGGAACATAGGATAGTTTACCTCTCAGACCTGTGGATATGGAATAAATTTATGTCCAAAGAGGATCTGGAACTCTTAATTGAACACCAGATAGATAATTTTAATTATATTAAGTTAAAAAGTTTCTGTACAAACAAAACTAATGCAGACAAGATTAGGAGGGAAGCATCAAATTGGGAAATCATCTTTACATTTAAGGGTTCTGATAAAGGTCTCATCTCTAAGATATATAGAGAATTGTCTCATATTTATAAGAATTCAAGCCATTCTCCAATTGATAAATGGTCAAAGGATATGAACAGACAATTTTCAGATGATGAAATTAAAACTGTTTATAATCATATGAAAAGGTGCTCCAAATCACTATTGATCAGAGAAATGCAAATTAAGACAACTCTGAGGTACCACTACACACCTGTCAGATTGGCTAAAATGACAGGAAAAGTTAATGATGAATGTTGGAGGGGATGTGGGAGGGCTGGGAAACTGATGCATTGTTGGTGGAGCTGTGAACGGATACAGCCATTCTGGAGAGCAATTTGGAGCTATGCTCAAAAAGTTATCAAACTGTGCATACCCTTTGACCCAGCAGCATTTCTATTGGGCTTATATCCCAAAGAAATAATAAAGGAAGGAAAGGACCCCATATGTGCAAGAATGTTTGTGGCAGCTCTTTTTGTAGTGGCTAGAAACTGGAAACTGAATGGATGCCCATCAATTGGAGAATGGCTGAATAAATTATGGTATATGAATGTTATGGAATATTATTGTTCTGTGAGAAACAACCAGCAGGACGATTTCAGAGAGGCCTGGAGAGACTTGCATGAACTGATGCTCAGTGAAGTGAGCAGAACCAGGAGATCATTATTCACGACAACAACAATACTATATGAGGATCAGTTCTAATGGACATCACTCTCTTCAACAATGAAATGCTTCAAACCAGTTCCAATTGTTCGGTGAAGAGAGTAATATACACCCAGAGAGAGGGATGCAAAATGTGGACCACAACATAACATTTTCATGTTCTCTATTGAGGTTTGCTTGCATTGTATTTCCTTTATCAGATTATTCTTTCTTGTAGATATGATTTCTCCTGCACAAAAAATGATGCAATAACTATACATATATTCGATTTCTTAAGTATTCTAACATAATTATCATGTAGTGGATATCCTGCCATCTAGGGGAGGGGTGGGGAGTAGGGGGGAAAATTTGTAACAGAAAGTTTTGTAAGGGTTAATGTTTAGGAATTACCCATACATATGTTTTGCAAATAAAAAGTATTAATAAAAAAAGAAAGAAACTTTATGTAAAATTAAGCATTGTAACCATTCTATGTAATATATTTTATTTGATTTTTTTTGTTTTTACGTCATCTATTTTTTCCCAAAGCATAAACTGTCCTTTATAACAAAAAATGAGAGAAGGGGGAAAAGAATTCTTCAAAACTAATCAATGTACACAGGAATGCCCAGTAATTTATGTTTGAAAAACTCTTAGTCATCCACTTCTGAAAAGATACTTATTTTGGGGGTAAAGCTTAGCTTTTTTTTTTAACACCATTCAGTTCTCATAATTAATTTTGTTGCTTTTTCTTTCTATTTACCTGGCTGTAGTAATCATATACATTATTATCCTGATTTTGCTTACTTCCTGTGCAGCACTATTCATATAAATCTTTACATGCTTCTTTGTATTACTAAATTTACAATTTCCTAAGCACAGTATTATCTCACTAAATTCATATACAACAACTTGCTTTAATCTTTTCACAATATATGTGTATCTACTTTATTTCCAGTTCTTGCTATTACAGAGATTTCTGCTATAAATATTATGATGTAAATGGAATCTTTATAGTTATTTTTTATCTCCTTGGAGAAAATGCTTAGAATATACTTTTAAGACTTCATGACTCCAACTTTGTATCAACTACAGAACTTCTCTTTCTTAAATCCTATGCCAGTCTAGGGTGATGGAGTCTTGATGCCCTCC
>JAJPUD010030008.1:0-13466 GCA_023553655.1 Myrmecobius fasciatus
TCCGGATCCCGTTTTAAGCGAGGGAGTAAGGGCGGAAGGAAGGAGAGGGAGAGTTACCAAAAATAAAATAAAATAAAATAAAATAAAGGATATTGCTACTTCGGTTCTCAAGCACTGCTGGATTGCAGGGTCCCTGAACTAGCCCTGCACTATATAAAGGCTAGGAGCTAGGACCCGTAGTCTGAGGGTCTACAGTACGAGAATTTGAAGCATCTAATCCTAAATGCTCTTCCGAAGCCTTAGCTTGCCTCAGTTTCTCCTTTGTGCCTCCGTCATGCCATAGGCGTGAGTCAGGGAACCCAGGGCTTGTGGGCGAACGTGATTAAGTTAATTATGACTGTTATTGTTTGATGACTTTGCCGCCTTTACACTGTAGCCACTCAACTAAATTGCCGCCTCCTCCAATCCTCCAAGATGACTTCTGGTAGTTTTCAGCAGCCTGAGGCACCTTTACACTCCCAGCTCGGGGTATAGAAGGCTATAAACCTATCCAGTCTGCCCCTGAGCTAAAAACATACCAAAGCAGGGGAACACATCCTAACCTGCCCCGCCTTCTCTCCCTTCCCTAAACTAGTTCCCCCTCCTCTTTGTTTTGAAGCCGAACCAATCAGGAAGGATATAATCCTGGTTTATTTCCAAACACCCAAGTCGTATGGGAGGGTCTAGGTACCTCCGGGAGGAGGAGCTGAGGCCCTACTTGCATCAGATCCAGGAAGGCTGGGGGAAGAATGGGGTAAGGAGCTGATGGAGGAGCAGGAGGAGGAGGGGACTTAACACTAATAGAAACTTGGCCAAGAGCCTGAGAAGGATCTTTGACTTTTGATTTAATAGTCAGTGTCCACACTTAACGCGATCCCCAGTCTCAAGGGTCCTAATTGTCAGCAGTTGCACAAACAACCAGTACCAGAACTAACGAATGAGTTACCAGAAAGGCAGAGTGATCAAGAAGTTGGGGCAGCTTGGAGTCAGGACGCAATTATCTATTCCTAAACCCTTCCACTGACTCACAAAGTATCCACGCCCCCCCCCCCCCAGCAGAAACAGTGGGTGCATAATAAATAAACGAAAACTGTCTTGGGTATATGACATCGATTGAGCCTTTCTCTGAACTTCTATGAACATGCACTTCTCCAAGATTTAGTTTCTCTACAAGCTAGACTTACCTCCGGTGTTGCTCGCTGGAGCTCTGAGGGGGAGCTGGAGGATCCCACAGCAGAAAGCAAGGAATGTGGTGGACTGTGGGTCATCGTTCCCCTCTCTCCCCTCCCCTCCTCCTAGGCTCCGTGGGCTAGTTGGGGTGGAAGTGTGAAATCTGTAAAGCAAAATGAATCACCCCACACCAGCTGACTTCAACCAAGTGGAACCTCCTTAGTCTCAATTGTCCAGGAACCCCACTAGAGGATCTTTTCCTCCTTTTGTTTCTTGGGTTCAGAGGAGTAAGAGGAAACAAAGGACTTTTTCGGATGGAATTATTATGGGGACTGAGCCGGACAAACTTGCTGAGGAGGGCAAGCAGAAGGATGAAGGATGGGTTTTGGAAGGAAGGAGGTTCCTTTGTCCCCTTAGGGCCCCCAGTTCACCACATGGATAAACTGATAGCCACCCTGCTGCACTTCTCCGATAACCCGACTCACTCTGCCCCATGGGTACTTGAACAGCCTTCCCTCCCCTCATCCTCTCGTCCTGCTAAACCGGGATCTTCTAGTGATAGGAGAGGGGATTTCGGGTGGTTGTGGGGGTGGTCAACGCTCCTGCCTCCTCTCCACCTGCCCGACTGGAGAGATAAAGCTGGACAGACAAGTGGGGCAACATAGGTCACCATGGTGTCAGAGGAGGGAGTGGGGAGACCTAAGGGCGTGTCTGGGGAGGGGAAGGGTGCAGTATGGAAGTTCCGTAGGGATGAAAGGGTGGTCCTGAGTGGGGACCTGTGGGGTGGTAACCTATGGGGGAAGGGTACATCTGGGGCAGCAGTGGAAAGAGTACTATGTTTGGAGTCAGAAACACTAATCTTCGCAAGTTCGAATGTGACCTCAGACACTAGCTGCGAATCTAGGCAAGACATTTCACCCTGTTTGTTTCTGTTTTTCATGAGTAAAATGAGAGGGAGAAGGAAATGGCAAATCACTTTAGTATTTTTGCCAAGAAAAGCCCAAATCGAGGCTTGGAAAATAAAACACGACAGTAACGACTCAATATCAAAAGCCCAAAGAATGGTTTTCCAAGGGAGGAAGCAGCATTCAAGGGTGGGGGAGGGTCCCTAAAGAGCAAAGGAATGCTCATTAGTCTTAGGAGTTAATTAGAGTAATGCGAGAAGAAGGCGGAGCTACGCAAGGAGTTCCCTTGCCTCCACACCTACATATCTCTGTCACCTTTCTTAGCTCCTTTCCGCGCCGGAAGCGGAAGTAGTAACTTCCCACGGTGCCCCGCGAGGAGGGATTCATTCAAACTGGCCAGAGGAGGGAGGAGGTTGTGATGGCGGAGTCGAGGCCGGAAGTGGCAGCGGTCGATGGTAAAGAGTGGGATACGCGGCTCCTTGGGGCGATTGTGGGCCAGGCTTTTGCGGCTTGTCCCTTCCCAGCCCCGCTAATCCTTTCTTGGGTTTTTGGGATTAATCCCCTTCCTGGGAGGTGATTAGTCGCCCTCTTTCCCTCCCCCCCCTCCCCCCGCCATGTCTATCCCACCTAGTATCCAGCCTCTTTTCTCAATTCCTCCCATCCTCTCTCCTACTCACTTTTTAATCAATTTTTCGAACCGTTTTTGAGCTGCCACTTTGTGTCAAGCGCTTGACCACCTTCCCAAATCCACCTCGCCTCTCCCACCAATCAACGAGAAGTTAATTCCTAAGTGCCTCCTTTGGTCCAGGCTCTGTTCCAAATCAGAACTAGGGATACAAAGACAAAAGCAAGCCCAGGCCCTATCTTTCAGGAGCCGACCTTCTCCTGGGCTTCGGTTCTGACTGAATGCCCTCAAATCAGGAACAAAATCCAACTTTCTGCAGTATCCCCCTGTGCCCAGAACACCTCTCCTCCCCTCCTCTTTGGTAACCTTTAGCCCCTCAAATCCTTTTGTTTCTGTTCTCTCTCTCATCACCACTATTACATTTTAATTAATTTCATTGATACCTAGCTGATCATCTAGCTAAGCTTATGAGATGCCTTCTCTCCTTCCCCCGCCTTCACTGTTACCTTAACAATAATAATAATAGCTATATATAAATGTATATTTGTCTATATATATAAATGTATACCTCTTTGTAGAGGTAGCATATATCCTACATAGGCATTCATATTGTGAAATAAGAAAGAGCATATATACTATGACCATATATAATGTATATGCCTATGCATATATTTACATGTATATTGTACATAGTGTGTGTGTGTGTGCACATATATATATATATACATGTATATATATATATATATATATATATATATATATATAGTGGTTTAGTCATTTTCAGCCACTTCTACTTGATTCTTTGTAACCACTTTTGGGGTTTTTCTTGACAAAGATAGTAGAGTGGTTTGCCATTCCTTCTCAAGCTCATTTTACTGATTAGAAAACTGAGGCAAGCAGAATGAAATTACTTGCCCAGGGTCACACAGTGTCTGAGACCAGATTCAGTCTTCCTGATTCCAGACCCAGCAAATCTGCCCACTGTGACAACTAGCACCCCCTATATTTGTATATCCATATATTTATATATACATATACATTATGTATATTTGTATCTGTAGGTATGTGCATATAGACATAATGCATATGGCTATGGGTATATATATATGTATGTATACACATACATTAGTATGTATATGTAATAAATGACGTTTTAAAATTTGTAAAGTTAAATGGTATCATTTGTGCCTTCTACCACCTACATATTCTGATCTTAGATCAGATGAAGTAGAGGCTGTATTCTTTCCTTCCAGGGTGGGGGGATACATCAGGATTTGGACTGGTAGATTAAATTCTATAGATTCTACACTACAGGACCTGAATTATTAGTTTGGTAATTGATGAGATAGGTACAGGGAAATTTCAGTCAATGAAAACAAAAATAAACATGACTATTGAATTTGACTTTTCTTTTGCATCCTATTATTTAGCTCAACTTTCAGAGTTGGAAAGGATAGAGGATTCAGAAGGATCTTGTGCTTCTCAGACAGAACTACTTGAGTCTGCTTCAGCCCGTGGCCCTTCCAGCAACCCAGAGCATCTCTGTCCTGGAGACTCAATGGTCCCTGTGGTGTTTCCAGGACCTGTGAGCTCAGAAGGTTGCTGCAGATTTGCCTGTGAGCTCCTAAAGCACATCATGTACCAGAGGCAACAGCTGCCACTTCCCTATGACCAGCTCACAGTCTTCTACTCTAAGCCTTCTCCCCAGGTGAGTATGGGCTTTGTTCTGGGATGAAGTGGGAAGAAGGGAATTAGGCAGAAAAAGGGCTAAATAACCTAAATGGCTCCTGTTTCAGTCTCAGCATTAGTCATGTCCCTCCTTCCCATACTTGACTTAGCCTAGAAAAAAACAGTGAGTCCACCTTCACTCAAAACCTTTGAGCTGAGGCTAAATGACCATAAGTCTGTGTTGCATTCCCTTTAGGAATGGGTTAGTCCACTTTACTGGCCACTCAGGTTCCCTTTGCTTCTTTCAGGCTAGTTGCCTCCATTTCTTTGATTCATAGCACCTTACAGACTTCTGATCCCATGGCTTTACTGAAATTGCTCCTGACACGGTTGCCCATCATTTCCTATCTATTAAATCCAAAGTCTGTGGAAGTACCACTTCTCAAATTATACAGTGCTATGGAGATACAAATAAGAGAAGAGGCAGTGTGGTAGAGTGGTTACAGAGCTGGCTTTGGAGTCTAGTAGATCTAGATTCAATTCCTGCCTCTGACATGTGTGACCATAGCCAAGTCCCATAACTTCTTAGTGATCCATTCTCTAAAACTGAAGTGCTGAAAAGGTACAGCCCATGTGCACTGGAAATGGAGTTCCCTTATTGGGAGTTCCCTATTTCAATGCAATCACAGGTCCCATTACATATATTTATTTGGCACTTGACAGGTTGTTTCAATGACATCTCGTCCTCCAGTTTTCATAATGGGCCCTATAAAGTAGAGTATATCAAGCAGAATAATTTTTAAATAAGCCTGTGATTTCATTAATGGGGGGTGCTATGCTTCCATTTTATTATTATTTTTTTAATTTAGTATTTTTTCCCCCAGTTACATGTAAAAACGATTTTTAGCGTAAGTTTTTAAAACTTTGAGTTCTAAGTTCTCTGCTGTCCTCATGTCCCCTCATTGAGAAAGCAAGTAATTTGATAGGCTATACATGTATAGAAATGCAAAGCCAAAAAACCCCTTAAGAAAAATCAAGGGGAAAAAAAAAAGTATGGTTCAATCTTTATTCAGATACCATCAGTTTTTTTTTTTTTTCCCTGAGGATCGATGGCATTTTTCAATAAAAGTCTTCAGAATTGTCTCGGATCATTGTATTTCTGAGAAAATAGCTAAGCTATTTAAAAGTTGATCATCATATGATAGTGCTGTTATTTCACTTCGTATCAGTCTAGGTATTTCAGAGAGTATCCTTGTCGTTTCTTATAGTGCAGTAGTATTCCATCATAATCACATATCACAATTTGCTCAGCCATTCTAGTTGATGGATATCCCCTTGATTTCTAATTCTTTGCCTCCAGAAAAGAACTGCTAAAAATATTTTTCTATATATAGGTCCTTTTCCTTTTTGTTTTTTAATCTCTTTAGGGATACAGACCTAGAAGTGTATATCTCTATTTTATAAAGAAAGAGCCTCATTTGAATAGTTTGTCTGCCTCAAATATCTTTTCTTAGTAAATCCTTGGTTAGAAAGCAGTCACCCCAGAGGTAATTGGAGTTTATGGAAGGAATGGCCATAATGTAGAGTTATCACATGTTATGAGGTGTTTTATGCTTTCTGATAATCTTGAATAGTGCCTTGTGTAATTATGGCAAAGTTTTGGTGTGTCAGTATGAGGCACCGCCTTAGCAAATGCCCAGAATTGGGACTGCTGCAGCCATGTACAATTGAAGAAAGACAACAGAGATAATCTCACTCGACTATCAGTTTTAGAATTGGTAGGACTTTTGGGTACTAGTGAAGGTGAAATTGGGTCAGGTCTCTAGTCCATTCAACCAGATGGGGGCCTCGAGGAACTGTTTATGAATGGAGAATTTCTTTATAATGTTATCACAAAATTAAAGAGGTTTGAGATATGTCGATTATCCCTTAACAAGGAAAAATAGGTTGCAGTGGAAAGAATGCTTGATTTAGAGAAAGAAGATAAGAGTTCAAATCCTCACTTCACCACTTAGGCCTTCAGTTAATTTCAATGAACAATAAAAGGTTTGAACTGAAGAGCACTTGAAGATCTCTTCTAGCTCCTAAGTCTATGATCTTATAATTCCTAAGTAGTGCGGTAATCTAGCCAAGGGAATAAGTGGTATTAAGACATGGGAGGGAGAAGGGATAGATTGGAGAGGCCAAGCATGGGTCATTAATGTTCATTCCCTGCCTTTGACCACCCCACAGGCAGAGGACATAGTGAAGAAGAAAGCTGAGAGAAGCTACAAGAAATTCCAGCAGGCCTTAGTAGAACTGGAGGGCATCCTGAGCCACCTCGAGAGCCTCTTTGCCAGAACACTGGTACCACGAGTACTTATCCTTCTTGGGGGCAATGCTTTGTGCCCGAAGGAGTTCTATGAGCTGGACCTGGCTCGTCTGACTCTGGGCAGGATGGGGCAAAGCCTCAGCACATCTGCTTGCCTGCGCCGTCTCTTCCGTGCTCTCTTCATGGCCGATGCCTTCAGTGAACTGAAGGCTGCCCCAGCCATGGGCACCATTGTCATGGCTCAGGGACATCGTGAGTGTGGTGAGGACTGGTTCCGCCCCAAACTCAATTATCAGGTTCCGAAACGGGGCCACAAATTGACTGTGACCTTGTCTTGTGGGGGTCCCCCCATCCCAGACTCTACCTGGGATGATTATATCTGGTTCCAGGCACCAGTGACACTCAAAGGCTTTCGTGAATGAAGAGGCTTTGTGCTTTTGCGAGCAACACAGCTGGTTCATCTGTTTCACTGTGGGCTAAGTACATTGCTTGCTTGACAGCTGAACTGTTCTTCCAACTGAGCTTCTAAGGGTTGTATTGTGGAGATACATTGTGATAACTGAGCAGCCAAGTCTCCCTGCTTATCCCAGAGCTGAGTTTTCCTTCAGGGTGATGGGTCAGTCAGTTTGTACAGGGGCTGGGAAGGTTTTAGAGGGACTTGTGATAGCTTTTGTAGAGATTCCACCTAACCTAGGTCAGCTGTGGATGGGCCTGAGCTATATGTGCTTGCCTTCCAATGAAATAATGTTGGTGTGACCAAGCAAGCTTGTATATAAAAATGAATATATTCATATTAAATTCTCCTGGATATCCATTGACTTAAAGGGACTTTCCAGATTTGAGACCTTAGTGTCTTGTTTTCTTTTGCCTTCTCTGCCCCATGGGCTCTCAGGCCACTCATGTCAACTGCTCCTTTACCAGGTTGAGACAAATACTGGGCTTCTGCAAGCAGTACTAAACTCAGAGGGTATCTTTATAATTGGGTGCTAGGTCCAGATAATAAACATAAGATTTGAGGGAGACCAGAACCCTTCTCTCCACCCAATATAAAGAATAGACTTCAGATTTTAGGATTCTTGAGCTTTGGATTTCGTACCTTGACTCAAATCAGGAAGTAAGTACAAAGAAGTGATTTCCTTTTATGGAAGAGAAAGCTCTTGGCCACACCTGAGAGAAAAGATGGGTAGCATCAGCTAATGGAATGAGCCTTGCTCTTGGAATCAAGAAGTCCTGGATTCTCCTCCTAGCTCCACTACCATTAGTTTTTGGGATCCCAGTGTGGTTATTTCATGTCTGTAGTTTTATCATTTAAAACAATAATAATGCTTGTAATTGTGAAGGATGTGCTTTCTGAACCTCAAATAGAGCTATAAGGTTGCTATTGTCATTATAATATTATCACCTCCCTTAAAGTTCTTTGATTACAAGATGATGACAAGGATACAGTAGAAAAAACATTGAACTGATCAGAGAATCTGGGTTCAAATTCCACTTCTAATGCTAATTATCTGAATGACTTTAAACAAGTCATTTCATCTCTGTAGGCCAAAGTTTCCTCATCAGAAAAAAATGAGGTTGGACTAGATCAGGTGTTCTTATCTTAGAGTCTCTTAAACTCTTAAAAAAAAATTGGATAACCATTAATGTAACATTTCTTTTGTAGTCCTCTGTTTTTTATATTATGTATTTAAAAGCATCATTTCAGGTATA
Organism: Myrmecobius fasciatus; assembly: GCA_023553655.1. Taxonomy (NCBI): domain Eukaryota; kingdom Metazoa; phylum Chordata; class Mammalia; order Dasyuromorphia; family Myrmecobiidae; genus Myrmecobius; species Myrmecobius fasciatus. The sequence goes on from JAJPUD010030008.1 coordinate 8,369, forward strand.
CCTGGATTTCATCAGATTGACAAAGGGGGTCTGTGACACAAAAATGCTAGATGCTTTCTGAAGTTCTTTTTTAGCTCTAGATCTGTGACCCTTGGCTCTTGGTTTTTTTTTTCAATATTTTTTGTTTATTAAAGCTTTTTATTTATAAAACATATAAGTAATTTTTCTACATTGACCTTTGCAAAATTTTCTGTTCCAAATTTTTCCCTCCTCCCCATCCCCTCCCCTAGATGGCAGGTAATCTAATACATGTTAAATATGTTAAAATATATGATAAATCCACTATGTATATACATATCTATATAGTTATCTAGCTGCACAAGAAAAATCAGATCTAGAAAGAGGAAAAAAAAACCTAAGAAGAACCACAGAAAGCATTAAAATGCTATGTTATGGTCCACACTCAGTTCCCACAGGTCTTTCTCTGGATGTATATGACTTTCTTCATCACTGAACAATAGGAACTGGTTTGAATCACCTCATTGTTGAAGAGAGCCATGTCCATCAGAATTGATCATCATATAGTCTTGTTGCTGTGTACAATGATCTCCTAGTTCTGCTTATTTCACTTAGCATCAGTTCATGTAAGTCTCTCCAGGCCTCTTTGAAACCATCTTGCTGGTTGTTTCTTATGGAACAGTAATATTCCATGACATTCATATACCATAATTTATTCAGCCATTCTTCAATTGATGGACATCCATTCAATTTCCAGTTTCTTGCCACTACAAAAAGCGCTGCCACAAACATTCTTGCACATGTGGGGCCTTTTCCTTCCTTTATGATTTCTTTGGGATATAGACCCAGTAGAAATACTGCTGGGTCAAAGGGTATGCACAGTTTGATAACTTTTTGAGCTTAGTTCCAGATTGCTCTCCAGAATGATTGGATCCGTTCACAGTTCCACCAACAATGTATCAGTGTCCCAGTTTTCCCACATCCTCTCCAACATTAGGCATTATCATTTCCTGTCATCTTAGCCAATCTGACAGGTGTGTAGTGGTATCTCAGAGTTGTCTTAATTTGCATTTCTCTGATCAATAGTGATTTGGAGCACCTTTTCATATGACTAGAAATAGTTTTAATATCATCATCTGAAAATTGTTCATATCCTTTGATCATTTATCAGTTGGAGAGTGGCTTGAATTCTTATAAATATGAGTCAATTCTCTATATATTTTAGAAATGAGGCCTTTATCAGAACCCTTAAATGTAAAGATGATTTCGTAATTTATTGCTTCCCTCCTAATCTTGTCTGCATTAGTTTGTTTGTACAAAAACTTTTTAATTTGATATAGCCAAAATTATCTATTTTGTGATTAATAATGCTCTCTAGTTCTTCTTTGGTCACAAATTCCTTCCTCCTCCACAGATCTGAGAGGTAAACCATCCTTCATCCTTCTAATTTGTTTGTAATATTATTCTCTATGTCTAGATCATGAATCCATTTTCACCTTATCTTGTTACCTAACACCTTATCTACAGTGTTAGGTGTGGGTCAGTGCCTAGTTTCTTCCATACTAGATTCCAATTTTCCCAGCAGTTTTTGTCAAATAGTGAGTTCTTATCCCAAAAGCTGGGGTCTTTGGGTTTGTCAGACATTAGATTACTATAGTCATAGACTATTTTGTGTGACCCTTGGTTCTTAAAGGCTATGTCAGTACATGAATTCTGTCAAATCATATCTTACTGAAAGATAATCAGGGTACAACTATGGACCATGTAGGAGTCACTCAAGATCAGCATAACTGGCAGAAGCCCATCTCCAGGTTGACTGTACAGCAATCACTTTTTTTTTTTTTTTTTTAAACATGGTGAATCTTGAAGACTAAATATCAGGTTGTAGTGGGTTTGTAGCTTGTGATGGCAAGAAAGAATTCTCACATCAATTAAATGAGGGATTCTTCACCCTGAAGAAGTATGTCAATCATTAGTATCACTGTTAGGATAGCAGAAGTAAATTTGAGTGACCTTTTTGTTCCCTGAAGATGCTACCTAGCTTTTCTCCCTTTTCCCTTAATACTATTCACTTTTAGATAGAATTGCAGAAAGTTATCATTGGATTCAAATGTTAGAGTGATCAGGAAACTTGGCTATGTGCCTGTGATTAATTTTTGATCAGAAAGGAGACCAAGAAATAGGCAGCATCCTATGGCGCAGCTTACAGAGCTATATGTGACAAGGAGATCTTTTCAAGATTTTTAAAAATTATTCCTCCTTTTTTATGTCATAAAGTTTAGGGTAAATGGCTCTCTGTTTTTCTCTATCAAAGCATATTTTTAGAGTAAAGGGTCAAAGTCACTGGCGGACTTTTTTTATTAAAGCTTTTTATTTGTATAACATATGTATGGGTAGTTCCCCAGCATTGATCTTTACAAAGCTTTCCATTACAACTTTTACCCCTAGTCCCCTTCCCTCCCCTAGATGGCAGGAAGTCCACTACATGTTAATAATGTTGAAATACTTGACAAGTGTGCAAGAAAAATCCTATCTACAAGAAAAAAAAATCAGAGAAAGGAAACACAATGCAAGCATACATCAATAGAGATCATGAAAATGTTACATTGTGGTCCATATTTCATATCCCTCTCTCTGGGTGTATATGGTTTTCTTCACTGAACAATTGGAACTGGTTTGAGACAATTCTTTGTTGCAGAGAGCCATGTTCATCAGAATTGATCATCATGTAATACTATTGTTGCTGTGTATAATGATCTCCTGGTTCTGCTCGTTTCACTCAGCATTAGTTCATGCAAGTCTCTCCAGGCCTCTCTGAAATCATCCTGCTGGTCGTTTCTTACAGAGCAATAATATTCCATAACATTCATATATCATAATTTATTCAGCCACTCTCCAGTTGATGGGCATCCATTCAGTTTCACTGGTGGACTTTTAAACGATTGGCACAATTAACAAACCCAAGAGAGTTGTAATTTGTAGTCTTTGCCTGAGATCACAGCATAGCTTGTCTTGCCCAGCTTTTTTTTTTTTTTTTTTTTGAACCCTCTGAGTAGTTATGCTATATTCTGTTATCCTAGTTAGACAATAGCATTTTTTTTTAAGTATGTTAGTTTGCTTATTTTTCTCACTTGGTTCTCCCATATGGGCCATTTTAGTCTTAATTCCAAATGCCATCCTTTCTTGCAACATTTAATTTTCCAATTCTAGGGAAACCACTATCTGAACCACTGGTTCTGAAGATGGCCTCTATAGAAGCTGATCTAGCCTAAGAAATTGGGCCCGGAGGAGATGGGGCACTTAATTCACATAAATTTGCTGAAGAAGGAAGCTTTTATTTCTTACTACTTGTCTCATTTTTGGAAGCTCATGCATATAGATAGTGAAAGCAAGTGTGGTGAGCTACCTCCCTCCCAAAGACAGAATTCTGCTGACATACACTGCCTATAGTTCCTTTAGTGCCCCCAGGCAACTCTGTAATTGTCACTTGCAAAAGGGGTGCCAATCAGTGTTGAAAGAGAATATTCCTCAATGGGAACTCCCATCACTGATGAAATCAAAGGGTTGGTTAAAAAACAAAACAAAAAAACATTGATTTATATGTCATTGGATTTCTGTGTTCTCACAGGGTAGCACTTCAAGATAAACTTCTGACTAGTTGTGGGACTCTGCAAGCCACATATTTTTCATCTTTCTGACCTCATTTTCCCATGTAAAATGAAAGGGTGTACTCGAGAGTCTCCATAGTTTCTTCATTCTGGGATTCTTGTCCTTAGTGCTCCCAACCTGTTTTCAAATTTGTTGTGATCCTTTGACAGTTCAAAAAAGTTTTTGGGGGGGTCAGGTGGGTGGGAAAGTTTCTGACAGTGACTTCCTTGATCCATTCAGATCTGTATTTGCCTCTCTTTTTTTCTTCTAGCTTGACCTTCCCTAAATTTCTGACTCTATTTTTTTCTCTTCTCTAGGGTGTTCTTTATAGCTAGAAGACTTAAAGTTGAAAGACCTAGATTTGAATCCTGGCTCTGCCACTTTTCCTAATTGTATGACCTTAGACAAGGCATTTAAGCTCTTAGAACTTTTTTTTTTTTTTTTTTTTTTTGGTGAAAAATGAGGGAATTGAACTAGATATGTGGTTCACAAAATGTGGGCCAGTGATCCCTGAGACTACACTCTCAAGACTCTACAAAGTTAAAATCTTTTTCATAATAATACTAAAGTGTTTCTAACATGGCTAATATTGATAGATAGAATACACACTGTGGGGGGATGGTACTTCTTAGTTTTAAGAATTTGCACAAAGGCAATACCAAGATCAAAAAGTCCATTTAGATAATACCTGCCATTCTTTCCACTTCTGATACACTATACTTTGTGATTCTGTGATTCTTCCCCTTGTCTTTTCTGGTAAATACTGGGAAAGACCCAGTGATGAGAAGAGAATCTGTCCTTCAGTTAATATCCTTACAATTCAGCAAGCATTTGTTAAGCACTTTACTATATGAAAGGCACTGTTCTGGTTGCTATGGAAGATACAAAACTGAAAAATATATCTTCTGCCCTCAAGGAATTTACAGTCTAATGCATATTATTTTTACTGAACAAATGAAATCATATTTGTAAAGTGCTTAGCACAATGTCTGGCACACAGTCATTATCATCATTATTACCTATTGTTTTGAAAGGTGGATATGTTGACATTGTAGTTGTGACCTTATAACTACTACAAGACTACATATACTATTGCCATTAAAATTATAAATTGTAGTTCCATATTTACAGACAGCTGGGTGACACAGTAGAATGCCAGACCTGGAGTCAGGAAGACACATTTTCCCGAGTTCAAATCCAGCCTTAAATACTTAATAACTGTGTGACCTTGGCCAACTCACTTAAACCTATTTGCCTCAATTTCCTCATCTGTAAAATCAAATGTAATGTAAAAGGAAATGGCAAACTGCTCTAGTATCTTTGTCAAGAAGACCCCAAATGTGGTCGTAAATAGTTGGACAAAACTGAAATGATAGAATAGCAACAAAAGTTCCACATATAAGGAACCTCTGATTTGTAACTATGTATTTTTACTGAGGGCACTCCCATCCTTTCAGGCATCTTGGTTTGCCACCTCAAAGTTTAACCTTGA
>JAJPUD010030009.1:534-13465 GCA_023553655.1 Myrmecobius fasciatus
TGGAATATTATTGTTCTGTAAGAAATGACTAGCAGGATGATTTCAGAGAGGCCTGGAGAGACTTGCATGAACTGATGCTGAGCAAAATGAACAGAACAGGAGATCATTATATACAGCAACAAGAAGACTATATGATGATCAATTCTGATGGACATGTCTCTCTTCAACAATGAGATGTTTCAAACCAGTTACAGTTGTTTAGTGATGAAGAAAGTCATATACACAAAGGGAGAGGCCTGTGGGATCTGAGTCTGGACTACAACATATCATTTTCATGCTTTCTGTTGATGTTTGCTTGCATTATGTTTCACTTCTCAGATTTTTTTTCCTGTAGATTTGATTTTTCTTGTACAGCAAGATAACTGTATAAATATGTATACACATAACACCCCCCAAAGATAAAAAATAAAGTATGTTCTACTTATTCTTTTTAGATTCCATTACTAAGGGGAAAAGCAATCCCTATGAGTGACTTAGGCTAAATTGGATTTCACTCGTGTGTGTATGTGTGTGTGTGTATGTAAGAGAGAGAGAGACAGACAGACACAGACAGACAGAGACAGAGAGAGGCATAAATCGAGACAAAGAGGCACAGAGACAGAGACAGAAACAGAGACAGATGAGAGAGACGGAGAGACATAGACCCAGAAAGATATAGATAGAGAGACAGAGATTACTCTTTTTGTAGTTTTAAGCACATTATTTTGATTATGTGGGAGCAAATTGCTAACTTAATGCCTCCTGCATAGGAACAATGAAGTCTTCTACACAGCCATCCTGCAATCAGAGTCTTCCTGCTCAACCTACCTTCTACCTTTTTCATGTTTGAATTAATAAAAAGCTGTTTCTTTCTTTCAAAAATTTAATGGCAGAATTAATGAGAATAGTCATCATGTATCCCCAGAGAACAAATGATTTTTTTCCAGATCTTGGAAAAATTCACACTTACAGAAGTATTCAAAAAAAGAGGTAGGGAGTAGCTAAGTAGTCGGGTCAACCACATTCTAGCATTATGTGAGTCTTGGAAGCCTCCTTGTCTGAGGTTATATCATCATAGTGGGTGCTTTGGACTAAGTAAGTAACTAGAGAGAATAGACTTGAGTATTTAGTATTTAGAAGGGGTTTTGTCCTAAGGAAGGCATATGCATGGAATATGAATAGTACTTTTATTTCTAGAATTTTTGTTAACTCATGTGATGCAATGAGGAATCACACTGAAAGCTGACTGTATAGCAGACAGAGCCCTGGATCTGTTTCTTTTAACCATCCAAACTAAATTTTGCCTTTGCTCCTGAAGTAACAAGCAATTCTCTACAATTTGGTTTAATAGAACTTAACAAAGGGTCATCTATAGTATGTAATAAAAAACTTTTCTGGAATCTAGTCACCATACAGTGGCCCATTAACAAATAATTGGGAGGAATATCTTTGAAGGATAAGCAGTTAGACTATCTCAATGAAGTTTATTATCTGTCTGGACTTTTGTTCTGTTAGAGAAAGATGCTTTAAATTTCTTTCAAGGTGGTAATTTTCCATTTATTAATAGGTGACGGTATATATACACTTCATGCTGTTCAATTATATCGTATTTTCTTGTGGCACATAAACAAGAATGTCAGGAGAAATGTTCTTCGGTCATTACTCCCAGAACTGAAAACTGCTGATAAAGCAACATAGTTGCATTGTCTAACTACATGGTTGTGGTCTTTTGGTTTATAGCATGTATATTTGTTAGTCTAAATGCTATAAATCAATAGAAGCAGAGAGCTTAAGAGCTATTTAGAAATCTAACCATTTTCTCATTCTACATAAAACTCCTGATTCACTAATTTAGCAATACCTCATCTGTCTCTGTTCACCTTTTCCAGTATTTGTGTGTCTGTAAGGACTGACCCCCCCAAAATACATAAATATGTATTTCTAAATGTCATTCTTTTTTATTTTTTAAAAAAGTAATTATTTCACAAATTTTCACAAAATATTTTATTGGAGAAATACATATTCTAATCAAGTTGGAGACAAAACATGCACACATGCACATACATACTTAATGCAGATATACACACACATATATGGTAACATTCTATTTCTCTACAACATGGCTCTTTGAGAATTTTGATTGTTTATTAGTGGAAAGTTAATATTGCAATAATCCACTTATGAAATCACAAATAAAAATACATTTAAAGGATTTAATGGGGTATTGGTGCTTTCTAAACAGCCTGGTGCAAACATTTTTAATAGGGAAATATTGTTAGGGTGAAATAAAGAAGGATGAGTTGACGAAGAAATCAAAAGATTAGTGTGGACTAGTGTTGAATTGGTTCAATTTTGTTTCTTCCTCTTGTCCTTATAAGATCATACATTTAGAGTGGAAGGGACCTTGGGAATCATCTATTTCAGCTCCTCTCCATATTTCACAGATGAAGATGTTGAGGCACAGAGGGAAGAAATATCTTGTGTAGTAAGAAGCAGAATTTAAATGCAAACCTAGATCCTATAACTTCAAGATGAAAATTATTTAGAAATCTAGTTGCAAGAGTAACTATCTTATAATCTTTGGTTACACGAAGTATTATCTTTGAATAGTGATTACAAAATATGCAATGAAAGTTTAAAAATAAATGCATTTTAAGCATTCTAATGTGTAGTATCTCCTTGGTCCTCTTTGATAATGAAGGAGAAACAATACCATCACCAAATAAACTTCTTAAAATAATAGACAATATTAACTCTAGAATGACCTTTAAACATCACGTAGTCCACCTCCTTCATTTTTGTAGAGAAAGGTATTGAAAGCTCACTTGGAATAGTCATACATTTATTTAAATGATGCTACTGTTTGATTAAGATATTTTTGAATGTCTTTTTGGGAATTGCCATCAGATATAGCTACATATTCATTTGCATCTCTCCAGTGGAAGCAAGTCTTTATCTTTTGAAGTTAGATTTGAATTGTTGAAAACAAGCAAAGGTCATAGGGCTACATACTTGGTGAAAGAGGTAAGTGATCAATATTCACTAACATTTGTATAAGGCTCTAAAGTTTGCAAGCTCTTTTACATGCATCATCTTCCTGGTTGTCTAAACAATTCTGTGAGGTACGAGACTCAGAGGATTTCATCACTTAACCATTGTCATGTGTAGCAAGTCTAAGAAGTAGGATTCAAAGCTACGTTTTCCTAATTTTGTATCTAGTGCTCTATCCTCTACACCATGCTGTCTCTTGTCACTGGGTAGCAAAGAAAGAGAACACAATTCCAAAGGAAAAGAAAAATAGGGTCCATCACATTGTTAATATGGCTTATAGTCCAAAATAAAGCATGATGATAAAAATCAAGGCAGGTTTTCTTTTACTGCATTGACTGACTTAGAAATCAATGTCTAAAGAGGAGCTTTAGAAATGTTTGGAAAAATAGTATCTTTGGCAGAATTGTTGAACTGCCCAGTGGGATTACTTTGAAAGAAACAACACTCATTTAAATATAACTGTCTTTCAGAATTGCCATGGTGATCAGAGACTTTTTCCAGATTCCATCAGGACTGACTTTATAAAGCTTGTACAATACCTTGCCCCCAAATCTAAGGAAGATAAAGGGTTTAGAGGTGTAAATACAATTTATGACTGCAACATATGAGTTGAAAACCTCACTTTGAAAATATCCTCATACTCTAGGAAACTGCTGGGAAAAAAAGCAAAAGAGAGATTAGGGTAAGGGAGGAGTAATGTATAATCTTAGAGTGAAATTTTTAAAAAGCAATTCATGCTATAAATGCAGAAGGAAACTCTCTCCCTCTTCATCCAGAGTTGTCTTATATTTTACCCAAGGAGTACTCTTCTCTAGTTTAGAGGATTTTTGTTTTACTTCAGGTTATTAATCCCTCTGTTTATAACTCTTTTCTGTAAATCAACTTTTGTTGGCTGAACAAATATATCTATACAGTGACCAAAAAATTCTGATATTCAGTAGAAATAATTACTCTGCCACCTCTCCATATTTCTCTCAGTGGAATCTACATGTGTTTTCTGCTTTTCCCAAACTAGCTCTTTTCTTGAACCTCTATTAATGATACTAGCATTGATTGTACAACAAAACTACTGATTTCTTTTATACTAAAGAAAAGAGAAAATATGAAAGCAGAGGAAAGAGAAAAAAGGTGAAAGAGTGAAGTTCATTGATTATATAGTTGTCAGTATCAATTGCTTCTGACACAAGGAGCAAAAAATAGGCATTTTGTTTTCCGTATGTGTACATATCTGTGCGTGTTTATTGCTTCCTCATTATTAGAAGAAAGTAGAGATAGACCTAAAAAGTGTTGCTGAGTTAGATAACATCTCTATTGACTTGGAGTTAAAAGAAAAGGATACCATCTCTGAGCTTGGATTATTTTACCAATCACTCTTCCTATCTGTGAAGCAATACCCTTGTCAGCTTAAGCATCTCTAATTCACTGTTTTGCTACAATTCCCCTGAAAAACTTGAAAAAGGAAAATAAACAAATAAACAAAAATCTGGGTGCCTAGAATCTATCATGTGATTCTAAGACAGAGGGATCCATGTGATATTTGAACTGTCAGTGCTTATTCTTTCTCTTTCTGGACCCCCTTTATGTAATACAACATGCATATGAGATTCTGTGGAGGTATCTCTTATCTTCACAAAGATTCTAAAGCATTTCCATTTTATAAAACTTCTAATCCTTTCCCAAGAATTGTAACCTTACAGAATCTCACACAATTATAAGAGAATTATCCAATCCCTTATTACCCTTCAATTAGGGTATTGTAGCAGCCTCCTGTTATAACTACGAATAAGATGCTAATTTTGGGGAAGGGGATTTTCTTCACTTTTTGTATTAGTATTCCAAGTGCCTAACACAACATGTACATAAAATGATTGTCCATAGATGATTTAAAATATTTATTACTTAGTTTCCCTGCAAATTCAAACTCAAACTTTATATATTAATATATGTAAAACTTTCTTCTTTCATACTTTTTAATATTGTCTATCCATTTGGAAAAAAGGTCATAAACAGGCTTTTTGAACATTAGCCTCTTACAGTTTCAAAATCATTCTAGGAATATATCATTCTAAATTTATCATAGCCTACAACTATAGAAATTAAAAAGAAGAACAAAATAACATTGTTCTTTAGTGTTCCCTGTCATGATAAGAAAGCAGCATTTCTCCCTATTTCCCTAGAGTTTGAATTCACATGCAAACAACAACATAATATACTAAAAGTTATAGAAATGTCATGCTCCTGAAGTAGTTAGAAAATAATCATTGCTTCTTTTCTTTTGATGTCCTATTGTATGTTAAAATGGAGTAGAAAGAGTCACTGCCAGATATCTCTAGAGAAGGTGCATCTAATGTTTGCAGTGTGAAATCACTTAAGTCAGTCATGGTTTTAATTCCTACTAACAAATCTGGCCTTATGACCTTGTATGACACACATGACCCAAATTATGACAAGAGCACACCACTGCTCAGCTTCAAAGTTTCTATTAAAGATAATCCTTGTAACAGAATTGAAATACCCACACATAGAACAATAACCAGGTTGTGTTCTTATTTGTCTTCTAAATGCTTATCTAAATCCACACAGATAGTTGAAATTTATCTTGAAGCATTCTTGCATTAAGACTAACATCTGTTGTTGAACATAGAGAAGAATGTTGAATGATAAAAAACCTGGCAAATCTCATTGGCTAATCTCTTTGAAAAAATTACTTTCAGGGTATCCAGAGTTGTTTACTCTATCATTTTTGCATAATCATTTGCTTGAAAGGAATGCTATACAATATTGAGAACACAGTGGAGTTATTTCTCTGCAGATTCCTTAAATCTAATTAAATTCAATGCATCTTTAGAAATAATAGTACCTGGAAATACACATCTTGCAAATCATTGATGCAGAGTTGCAACTATTACAAAAGAATTTTGAGACAACTAGGGGCACTTTAAGATATAATATTTAAAGAAAGCTACTATAAATAAGCAAAATTAGCATAGCAATGACAAAGGCATCTTAGTCAATTTCTATGGAAAAGTAAGAAGATTCAGTTAAAGATACAGACTCAATTGGAATGATCTAAAATATTAAAATCTATTTCAGTCCTTCAAGTATGCCAATATTATTATAAGAACAATCCTTTAATTGTTTTGCATTATGGACAACATGAAAGGACCAACTTCTGGAATAACACACATTTCTGACAATTTCCTCATATTTCCTTTCCTACCTTTATGGGCAAATAACTCATATTGAAGACCTGTGAAAGAGTTTGCATTTTCTTGGCAGTTTCTCAGCTGGTGACTTCCTTCACACTTTTTTTTCCCCCAGAACATTGTATAATTTAGGATTTCATGCAGTTAATGGTATGATTTGAAAAGCCTAAAAAGGTACCTCAGAGAAGTCTTTTAACATAATGCCTTGTAATGGAGGTGGCAGAAACTAATCCCAAAATGATTGAATTTCAGCTGTGAGAGACCTTAGAGGTTAACATTCCCCACCCCACCCCCACTCCCACTCCCCCCTGCACTAATCTGGGTTTTGATAGGCCAGGTATCTGAAGCCCTGGAGAAGTTAGATGACTTTTCCAAGGTCATACAGGTAGATCAGATTTGAAATAAGTTCCTTTAACTCTAAGATCAAGCAAACCAAACTGGAATGTAGCAAAAGACTTATGGCATCTTGATAAGGTGTTCTTCTTCCTGACCTATTTGTAATTAAGCTTTTCCAAATCAGAAACCCAAAATACTATTCCTGTGCAATTCATGACACAATTAAAGCATCCCCTGCTCTTTAGAAAAGTAGGTGGTGATCAGTACAACTTGTAAAGGCACAACTATAAACTTAGTTATGAAACTTCTTAGATGAGAACAAAAGGATCTTCTTTACCTTTTGTGTAATTCCATATTATAGACAATATTGGCTTTGACTAGGCATCTCAATGATGTCTGTCATGATATGGCAAAGGACAAATCTAGGTAGTTGACAATCAGTTGTAGAAATATTAATTAGCCCTGACCTTGAAGTTAATAGCTGGTTGAAATTCTGGAATTCATTCAAATGCTGGTAAACCCAATGTCAGTAACACATTTTTTTTCTAGGTGGAAAATAAATCACTAATTTATTTATAATAATATTCTATATGTGTATGTATAATATTCTCTAGAAGAATGAAAATTTCAGTTTTACTTTAAAACACATAGACATACAAGGATATTAACTTCAAAAATGTCAAGGATTGCTTTATTAATGTTCACTCTCCCTTAGCACCTGGTGGCACATTCTCCCCTTTCCCATCTCTATGATATGGGTCTCAAAATTAACAAAAAAAAAACCATTCTGTGTAGCATTGGTACTATCAAATTCATGTATAAATGAAACATCTTAAATAAATGCTACATTTTGGATTTTAGCTACCAGGCTCCAAACCTCATTGCTTGGCTCAGGGCATTAATGTTTGACTAGTTAGCTCCAAATCTAGCATAGATTTTGGGATAGCCATTTTTAATATTCTTTCACTTAAAGGCAGAAAGAATAAAAATGTAAGGAGTCTAAGAGGAGAGACTGTATTCCCAGAAAACATGTTGGTCTCCAGTGAAAAAGGCCAAAAGTCTTCTCCCTTATAGTATTATTTTTCTTCTCTAAAGTTATCAAAGCAAAAGAAGAACTTATTTTGCTTTTCAAATAGGCACATTTAGTATTCCATATACTGCAACTTGGATGAAGTACATGCTAATCAACATTTGATTGTTGAATGTCCAATGGATGTGACACCAAAATTCTGTTATTATGCTTTGACTGTGTTGGACTGGGACATCTCCCTTGCTGGGATAGCACAGAAATTTCCTATTTATTCCAGGGTTATCATGAGTTGCTATGTCATCTCAGGGACATGCATGTCTCTTAGCAACATACAAGAGAATATACATATCTCCATGAAAGATATCCTAGTCCAACAAATCCCCTTATCCTTATCTGCTGTATATGATTTTTATGTAGGTTCCAGAGTTATAGTGATGGATTAAAATAGTATCTGACTTTAGGAAGGAGATAGAACAAATGAGCAAACAGGGCTAATTAAAATTTACACAGGTAAGTACATCTTTAAAAAAAAGTCTTTCTCTGATGTAGGTGCAGGGAAGTAGCAGTGGGGCTTGAAAGCTTCAGAGCACAAACTCTCATACATTCTACTAAGTTCAAAATAGGAAGTAGAAAAATTCTAAAAATAACAGCATGATCTGACAAGCTATTGAAATAAAAATCTCTAGAATGCACTCATGGTAGAAAATATATGGAAAAAGCATACATCATAATGAAGAAATGAAAGAAGCTGATGTTTTTGGATTATTTAGAAGACTAAAGTCCATATAATGGGCAGCTAGGTGGCACAAAGGACAGCTCATCAGGTCTCAGGAATATCTGAGTTTTCAAATCCATCCTCAGACATTTACTAGCTGTAGGACTCTGAGCAAGTCACTTAACTTGTTTGTTTTAGTTTCATCATCTGTAAAATGAACTGGAGAAGGAAATGGTAAACTATTCCAGTATTTTTGTGAATACAACTCCAAAAGGTGCTATTGTGAATTGGACACGAATAAAAGTACTGGACAAAACAACAAAATTCACAGATAATGAATACTATCAAGAGTTAGAAGGGAAGGAAAGGAACAAATATTTATTAAGTGACTACAAGGTATCAGAAAGTGAACTAAGCCTTTTAGAAAAATTATCTCATTTGATTTTCACAACAATCCTTGGAGGTAAATGTCAACCGTATTCAATTTGACAGATGAGGAAACTGTAGCAGATCGTCAATAAGTGACCTTCTGAGAGTTATAAATCAGTTTCTTAGGACAAATTTGAAATCAGATCCCCCTCCCCATGAATTCAGACTCTTTATCCATTGTTACCTGAAAATGGTAAATATCAAACATTTAAATAAATACCAAAAATTAAATAAATAACTTGACCATAGAAAAATGAAAGGACTTGTGTTTTATTTGTCATATGATTTTTTCAGATTTCTCCACCAATGTAAGTCCTCATCTTTTCTCTAGCAAGATATAATTTTAAAAGGTTGCCTAAGTGACTGAGAATTTAAGTGACTTGCCTAAAATCCCAAGGCAGTATGAATCAAAGTAGAACTTGAACCCAAGTCTTTCATGGTTAACTCTCTTTCCATTGTGCCATACTAGCATTCATAACTTAATAAAGAGGCAATCCAAGATTCTATGTTTTTTAAATCATGATAATTTTCAGAAAAGAATATGTGTGAAAAATTTAAGTGTCATATCTGCTGTCAAAAGGAAAGAATGGTTGAAGTAGAAAGAAGAAAAGATTAAAGATAGTATTTTTAAGCTACCATCCTGAATAAAACATAGATTGTTGAAGTTATGTTCATTCTCTGTTCCCTTCCCACCAGACATCTGCTGTGAGATTTAATTGTATCTGTCACTTCAGTAATAGTGTGCATGTGTGTTTTCCAGAAGGATGAGTTGCAGGTTTGTAGTTTCAGGAAAGATGATACAATTCACAGCTGCTAACAAGAACATTTCATTTCTAACTCTAAGCTGTTAGTGTTCGTATTAGTCTAATATTCACCACTGGTTATTCCTCCCATTCCCTCTTCCTCTGTTTCTTTCTTTTTTTCTTCCTCTCTTTTTCCTTCTCCCTTCCCCTTCATTCCCCTTTCCTCCCTTGTTTTCTCTTCTCTTCTGTCCTGTCCTTTTCTTTACATACCTCTGTCTCTTTCCTTCTCCCTCTCTTCTCCTTCTCTCCCTACCTCCCTCTCTCTGCATCTGTGTCTGTTTCTCTCTCTGTGTCTCTCTCTCTCTGTTTCTCTCTCTGCCTCTGTCTCTGTCTCTCTCTCTTTACCTCTCTCTCTTTTTCTCTTTCTTTCTCTCTCTCTGTATATCTCTGTGTCTCTCTGTGTCTATGCATTTCTCTGTCTCTGTCTCTCACAGGTACACAATTTCTAGAACTCCATCCAGAATAAATCTCAAATGATAATTATAGCCCCATGAGATCAAGGAACTGACAGAGACCTGGGAGTGAAGGAAGCTATAGACTACTTAACCTTCTTTATACATTAGATTTCATTGTCTCTGAAGCATGTATAATAGGTCCAGCATCTCTCAGGCTTTAACGTAAGCTAGGAGAGGGCATCAAAGCCATGATCTTATTGACTCAGGCCTGTGACAAAGCTTAAACTGTGTCTGCACACAATGACGTCTAATCCCTGCCCCTCTCAGTTCTCTTCCAGGATGTCCCTTCTGCTCTAGCACACTTCCCTCCTTTCTCCATCTTATCCATTGGTAGATAACTTCAACTCATAGCACCCTCCTTTCTTGAGTACCTTGACACATTATCATATTGCCTGTTGGACCTCACCAGCCTTCACCCTTGGAAGCTGGATGGTGCAATAGATAGAGCACCATACTTAGAATCAGGATGGCTAATGTTTATGAGTTCAAATCTAGACTCAGATAGTCCTGAGTCACTGTATGATTCATTCTTTCATATGTTAAGTGAGCTAGAGAAGCAAACTGCTCCAGTATTTTTACCAAGAAAATCTCAAATTGAGTCATCAATAATCATTCATAACTGATACAACTGAACAGCAACAACTAAAAGCTTCAACCTTGGAAGCTACTATCCTGCGATCTACTCCTACTATCTAGTGCTAGCTTCCCTCTATGTTACTCTTTTATTATCTGCTGTCTAGTTTTTACTTTATTTTTTCCTCCTTTCATTACCCCCCTTTCCTCCAAATAGGTTACAGTTAAGCACTGATATAAATAAATAAACTGACAAGCACATAGACAAATATATGTGTACATGTGTAAATGTATGTGTACATATGTATATGTTTAGATATATATTCATATCTACACTCATATATATGTATATCCCTACATGTATACTTAATATCCCTGCATGTATGTATATACATATATATATATATATACAGACACATAAATATATTTACACATATGTAGAGATGGAACTAAAATAATATTAATATGACTGACATGTAATGTGAATTTACCATTTAATTGAATCTTTTTTGACAATTGGTGTTAAGTAACTCATCCAGGGTCCCATAGCTAGTAAGTCTTAAGTGCTTTATATCGGACCTGAAATCAGGTACTCCTGATTCCAGGACCAGTGCTCTATCCATTGCACTATCTAGTTACCCCTTGAACAAATCTTCAAGTTTGACTTTGTTTGAGAACCATAATTATTAGGCCTACTTTATTTTTTTCCCTAACGAATTCTACTCCTGATCCTTTTTATTTGTCTCTATCTCTTATTTCCTATCCCCTGATAAGTCTTCTACTTTAATTCTACTCCTTTACTTGCCTTGATAATACTTAATCTGTTCCCATTCATAGATCCCTCTCTTCTCTTCTCTCTTTCTTTTTCCCCCTCCTCTTTATCCTTTTCCCATAAATTTACATACATGATCCTATTTCCATCAATTTAAACATCCTTCTCTGCCCCACCTTTTCCTATATCTGCTCCCATATTTCTTTATGGATTTTAAATGGTGTTATAACCTTCATTGCCTATCTATATCTATACCTATTTTTATCTATCTATCCATTGATCTATCTATTTATACCTATTTAAATCATTCCAGATGTGAATAGGTATTCAGAAATGTCAACCCTCCTTTCCATCCAATGTCTTTGTGTAAGTTCTTCCTCTGCACCTCATTCATATAGAATGATTATTGGTTTTACCTTTTCCTTGACAGTTTTATTTTAAGACTCACATCATACTCAGTTCTACCCCAATCTTTAATCTGAGTTATTCAATTACTGATATCAGTCTTAAACATATGATATAAATTTACATGTAAAAAGCAGAAAAAATTATCCTTATTTATTCCTTTGAAATTAATCTTTGATGTTGGAATATATCTTAAATTTTTTTATTGAGTTCAGGTCTGGTTAAGACAAAGTTCTGAAAATCTCCAAATTCTTTGAATGTCCATTTTTTTGTTCTACATTATGGTTATTTTTAGCTATAGGTCTAGTTTTTTTTTGGATTATTGATAAATATTTTTTCTAGGACTTGTGGTCTTTTACTCTAGTTATAGACACATCCTGTACATTCTAATTGTATCTCCAGCATATTTGAATGCTTTGTTAATTTCTTATAGGATTTTCTTTTTGTTGTAGGAATTTTCACATTTGGCAATAATATCCCTATATGTTTTCCATATAGGATCACTTTATGGTGGCGATTGGCACATTTTTTTCTATTTGTATTTTTCCTTCATGTTCTACTACTCCATGGCAATTATTTTTAATTATTTATTGCTTTGTTGTGTTTTTTTTATCACAACTTTGTTAGCCCAATTTTTCTTATTTTTTTCCTTCTTGACTTGTTCTCCATATCTATTACTTTTCTTTTTTTAAGTAATAGCTTTTCATTTTCAAAATACATGCAGGGGGGGCGGAGCCAAGATGGCGGAGTGAAAAGGTGACTTTCTGCCTCTCCTCCGATCTTCTCTCAAATCAACAATAAAATAAGCCTCTGAACTGATCTTCAAGTCAACAAACCCAGAAATATTTGGGCACGGCTCTCTGGAGAACTTCATATCAGGTTAGTCGGACTCGGACAGAGAGATAAAAAGACGACCCCTGTGCAGGCCGGAAGTGAGGGTGGGACTCAGCTCAGCTCTCTGTGGCAGAAATTCCAAACTCCAAACTCCAAATTCCAAACACCTGGAGTTTATTTGAGGCACTCGGGACACTCTGCCCTGATTGGGGGCAGGTGTTCTGGCAGACTTGCCTTGTTTAAGGAGTAATTCGGACTTAGTCCTAGCCCCCACCGGCCCAGCACCTTAAGTTAATTCGCCGAAGTGCCCCAGGGCAAAGCTTTTCAGCCGCCATTTTTTCCC